>JAVTVY010040919.1:0-19605 GCA_036873755.1 Hanleya hanleyi | reverse complement strand
TGATACCGAATCCAAGATGGCTGACAGTCTATCTACTGATATGGAGAGCTTGACCTCAGAGAATCAGCCTTCATCCCAGGAAAGTGAGGCAGAACCTACCTTCTGGGATCGTATTGTGACAGCAGCTATCAATACTTACGCTGCAGCGATCGAGGACGCCGGAGAGGATAATTTACAACAGGCGTACACCCAAATGCGCCCCGCATCAGGAAAACAGCCATGGCGATCTATGAACAGTATACCTTACTACCGCTTGAAATGAAAGGAGACCCCACGCACAGGTCCATCATGAAGACCAAGCGTCACTTGGAAGAGGATATGGGTTTACCACCCACCGAGGCCCTGGAAAATGCGATCAGAATGCGCAAACAACTGTTTCAGGACATGCTGCCCGAAGAATATCCAGGCCTGTCCGGCGATGATTAGAATAAACGGTTCAGAATGAACATGACCGAAGAAGGAACTCTCTGAAATGGCGACTTCTGATTGGACAAGAATACATCTAACGGACAGGAACGAATAGGACAGATGCAAATGGCGGTCTCTGATTGGACAAGAGTCTTTCTCGAATTGTAAACATACCCAACACGGCTCCCCCAGCGTGGGTATGTTATGATGGAGGGGAAAATAAACTATATGAAAAAAAAACTTGTTGTTGTTGTTGTTCCCTCATGTGTCATCCTTGTTGTTGTTGTTTTCTCTCTCTCTCTCTCTACGGTCTATATCATGGCGTCAAAACGTCTAGCAGGACCCATACAAGGTCCAGTTTTCGACACTAGGTGACCACATCCCGACGAAATGGCCAGTTTTCGACACCGGATGTGCCGCCATCTTGAACATACGTGCCGCCATCTTGGATATGGCCCATAATGCACCGGGTCAAAATACTCGCTTCTGATTGGCTGAGAGCTCTGCGACGGATTTGAAATACTCGCTTCTGATTGGACGAGAGCTCCGCATTGCGTCTGCGCATGCGCAGAATACTAGCACCCAAAATGCCCCCTTTCGCTACTACTCGTACTGATGACGTCACTGATGTCACAGATGACGCGGATATCCCTTAAATCGGAATGTACACCCCGAGAACTACAAGATGACACCTTCCAGGACGCATTCGAACCGTGAATAGCCCATCTCGACCCCAAATACCTTCATGTACTGCCCGAAAATGGCCACTTTCGCTACTACTCGTACCGATGACGTCACAGATGACGCGAACATCCCTCAAATGGGAATGTACACCCCGAGAACTACAAGATGACACCTTCCAGGACGCATTCGAACCGTTAGTAGCCCATCTCGACCCCAAATACCTTCCTTCACTGCCCCAAAATGGCCACTTTACTTACTACAACCAAGTGCGCATGCGCAGATTAACGCGACATGCATTCAAAAACACACCATTCTGACTCTACCCCACACAAGCTTCACTTTGACACCTCACACGACCCATTCGAACCGTGATTAGCTCATCTCTAACCCAAACACACCCCTACATAGCACCCAAAATGCCTGTTTTCTATACTACGGCCAGACTGCGCATGCACAGACTATTGAACACGGACGAACCATTAGTGTAGTCAAGTGCTCCTCCACGAGAGCTTCAAAATAAGACCTCACTCGACCCCATTGGACCATTAGGGACTCACCTAGACTCCCAACATGTCCACCCCGTATGGGCCTATACACCCATAGCCATGCAATATAGGCCTATGGGCCTACCCAGGCCTCGGTGACTTTTTTCAAAAATTTCACCGATTCGCTCCGGGACACTTCCTATCATGTTCTAAATGACGAGACGTGAAAAACAAATCCAAACAACCCTACCGCAAATGTATAGAAGTACGTTTCCCAGGGGGACAAACATTGATCCTATACCCCCAGTATGGGATTATATGGGGCTATATCGTACTTTTTCAAAAATTTCACCGATTCGCACGGGGACACTTCCTATCGTGTTCTACATGACGAGACGAGTAAAACGAGACCCCACAATCCTACCGCAAATGTATAGAAGTACGTTTCCCAGGGGGGACAAACATCGGTCCTATACCCTAGTATGGGACTATATGAGGCTCGGTGACTTTTTTCAAAAATTTCACCGTTTCGCTCCGGGACACTTCTTATCATGTTCTAAATGACGAGACGAGTAAAACGAGACCCCACAACCCTACCGCAAATGTATAGAAGTACGTTTCCCAGGATGGTCCTATACCTCCCATACCCCATGTAGGCATTTTCCCGTAATTTAGGATAAAGTCCGTATTCCGTATTTTTTCAGGAAAATTTTTACATACACCCACCCTGGAACTAGGGAAAGATAACTCTGTTGATAAACAAGCCCCGTTAAGCCCGGCGACCTATATACCCCTCATACCCCATATAGGCATTTTCCCAGGTTTTTCGATAAAGTCCGTGTTCCATATTTTTTTTTTTTTTTCAGGAAAAATTTTACATGCACCCACCCAGCCAGCAAATAGCCCTTCACCTAGGCTTCACGTTGATACCTCACTCGACCCCATTCGACCATTAGGGGCTCCCCTAGCTCCAACGCGGCTATTTCCATACCCTTGGGCCACCGCGCATGCGCACAATGCCGCTATTTCAATCCCACACCCAACCCGTCAGATGCCCCCTCACATAAGCTTCACTTTGATACCTCATTCGACCCCATCGGTCCACTAGGGCTCCCCTACATCTCAAAACGGCTATTTCCATACCCTTCGGCCACCGCGCATGCGCAGAAGGCCGCTATGTCAACCCCACACCCAGCCCATTAGATGCCCCTTCACCTAAGCTTCACTTTGATACCTCACTCGACCCCATCGGACCATTTTATCTATTTGGAACTCTCCTGTGCTGGAGGTAGCTTTTTGGTCTTTCTGCCGGAACTATACTGCACTTGACCTCTGTGACCCTCCCGGTTCCTCCACACTCCGCCACCGGGGGGAACAAAAAAGTAGGTCAAGTTGGTCTGTAATAGCCTTTATATACTACTAGGCGCTGTCTGAGCTCTTTTCCCCAGCTTTTACCAGACTGACTTTTATCTATAGATTGATGAAAAATAATAGTTAAGTGAAAAGTATCATTTCATATATTTCAAGTGTGAAAAGAGTACTTCACATTCATTTAGTTACATTCACATAACAATGTCGATATAGGCCTATACATGATGATTGTCGAGGTAGCCATTCCCGTCCGACCACTGCTCTGTTGGACATACTGTGACTGTCTAGAGTTAAAGTTTTAAATTTCTTAAAATGAAGTCTTAATTTTGTCCTTTGTTGATGTCTGTTTTTGTATTCTTCGAAGAACACTCGAATGCATAGGTTGTATAGGTCAGGCGGAGTGTGTGTGTCGGGGAGCGGGGGGAGGGTAACCTCCCCCGCCCGCCCATTAATTTTGTTGCAAGTACTCCGCTCTCCGGGTTATTCCCTGGAAGTACACTCTTTTTTTCAGGGAAAGTTACATGAGAAAGTGTTTTATTTAACATTATAAGCGGGTGGTTGGGTGGACACAGGTTCCTGTTGCTTCAATGCATTTTGCTGAGAAGCAACAGGAACTTGATAATGTGATGTCTAGCACTGTAATATCACTTGTCTTTATTTATTGCACCATGTAAGCGTCCTGTTTGTGTCTTGGTCCGTCGTGATATAGCTGAAATATTGTTGAAAGCGACATTAAATTCTATTCACTCACTCACTTTAGCATTATAAATGTCTGACATTTACATTATATAAAGGGTAATATATGTGTAACTCTCAAAAAGTGTTGAAAAAAGGTGTTGTATCCAACATTATAGTGCTGTATCAGCATGATCAGGGGCAATACAAACTTCACAGGTGTTAAATTCAGCATTGTAAAGTGTCTTGTAGCTCCTGATACGGCACTATAATGTTGGATATAACTTTTTTTCAACACTTTCCCAGAGTGTTGCAAATATAAAATTTAATATAATGTTGTCACTTCTCAGACATTTATAATGTTAAATACAACACTTTCATTTTAAGAGTGTAAGTAAATGACGGGCATTTGTGTTCAGTTGTGGAAACGGATACATTTGTGGGAACATTTTGTAAAAGTGTGTTCCCTACAGGCACTCGTGGGAGTCGCTCCAGTAAAAACATTCACAGCTACATACAACTGAGTTAAAACGGGTTGAAATATATGACACATTGCCTGGCTTCTAATTTGCTCAAAAATGGCTACTAGTATTTGGAGAGGCCATGAACGTGATTCAGTGCTTCTTAAAATTACAAGATCAGTATATTGACGCTACTTGAACTTTGACCGCTAGAGGTCAAATCCGCTGTAGTTCCAACAAGAAGTGACCCCTGGGGATGTATTCCTCCGCGGTGATGCGGTCTTGTGATGCGGTCGGTTCCGGGGAGAAGCCTGCAGTGGACAGAAAGTAGTCCCTTGTCAACAAGACTTCAAATACGCCGATTGTCGCTTCGCCTGATTCTCTGGGAATGTCCGGCAATGTCTGGGAATTTCCGAGAATATCCGATCATCTCCGGCAATGTCCGGTGGGTAATCGAAATCAAGGGTCCCAGGTATAGCTTCTGCGTTTATATATACATGTAAGCCCCATACATAGTCATAGAGTGGGATAAAAGGAATCCCCCTTTTCCCAGCGGCTGCATACTCCAGAAGTGGGGCACGTTATCCACTACACCAAGAGTCCGCCCATACTGGGCAAGGTACCCTCATATGCCTACCAGAGGGCTGATCACTATACGGCTATGGTGAAGGCCCAATCGGGAAGCCACGCATGGACATTTGCGGTATGGAAATATTGGGGTGGTCATTTGTTTCTTGCGGATTTTACTTTGTCTCACGATGTAGAACGCGATGGGAGTGGTCCCGAGACTTTTACTTTTGTGGAAAAGTTGATATGCGCACTGGTCAAGTAGCGCTGGGGTGGACGTTTTGTGGTGTAGGTGGGTCCATATTGGTCCGATTGTGTCGTGTGAGGTGTCTGACGTGAAGCACTTGTGGGGGAGCGTCCAACTGGATGGGTCTGGCATGGAACTCGCGTGATTCTGCGCATGGGCTCCTAGTTGTCCGATTGAGCCGTAGCTAGGAGGTGTCATAGTGAAGCACTCGTGAAGGAGCATCCGACTAGATGGATGTGGTGTGGAAATGACGTCATTCTGTGCATGCGCAGTCGACACAAGATTATGGGAATAGCTGTTCTACGGTCAAGATGGGCCAGTATTGGTCCAACTGGGCCTGGGAGCTAGGTGTCGTATTGAAGCACTCGTGTGGGAGCCTCCGACTGGAGGGGTGTGATGTAGAACTGACATCATTCTGCGCATGCGCAATAGACAAAGGGACATGGAAATGGACATCTTGGGGTCGAGGTGGGCCACTATTGATCCAACTGGGTCGTGGGAGGTGTTAAAGTGAAGCGCTCCTCCAGAGCGATCAAGTTATGGATGGGTGCATGTAAAGTTAGGCTTGGGTTTGAACATATAAAATCCGAAAACAGTTACTTTACCCCTAAAATAGGGAAACCCTTATCAATCAGGTCTAGATGGGCTAATATCGCTTCCCAGCGGATGGGAGCCTGCCGAGAGAGGCAGGGTGGATTAGTGGGTGTATGTAAAATTAGGATTGCGTTTGAACATATAAAGATAGTGCCACGGCACTGTAGCTCATCTGTCTGTAACTGGAGGAAGTAGCTGTGAGAAATTTTTACTAAAGATCTGCAATAGAGGAGTTTCTAACTTGTGTTGTCCCCCCTGAACACTAAATGATCCGTGCAGTTATTTCCTGAGATTTCATGATAAAGTTTCATGGGAAATTCAAGATGCGGCCATATTGGATTTTTGAAATGGACCAAAAAAGGTATCTTGCACAACTGGACCACAAGGGGAACCTGTGTATCAACATCCATGCAGTAATATCCTGAGAATTCACGATAACAAAATTTCATGGGGAAATTCTGGTGGCCATATTGGATTTTCGAATCGGACAAGAAAAGGTATCTTGCTCAACTTGGCCCCAAGGGGAACCTGTGTATCAAATTTGAGAAAGATCAATGCAGTAGTTCCTGAGAAATCGCGATAACAAAGTTTCATGCGGAAATCCAAGATGGCCACCTGGTGGCCATATTGGATTTTTCAATCTGACCACAAATGGTATCTTGCACAGCTAGACCCCAAGGGCAACCTCTGTACCAAATTTGAGAAAGATCAATGCAGTAGTTCCTGAGAAATCACGAGAATGTTTCATCTGAAAATCCAAGATGGCCGCATGGTGGCCATATTGGATTTTTCAATCAGACCACAAATTGTATCTTGCACAACTAGACCCCAGGGGGAACCTCTGTACCAAATTTGAGAAAGATCCATGCAGAGTTCCTGAGAAATCGCGATAACAATGTTTCATCTGGAAATCCAAGATGGCCGCCTGGTGGCCATATTGGATTTCTGAATCAGACCACAGAAGTATCTTGCACAACTAGACCCCAAGGGGAACCTGTGTATCAAACTTGAGAAAGATCCATGCAGTACTTCCTGATAAATCACGATAACAAAGTTTCATAGGGAAATCCAAGATGGCCGCCTGGTGGCCATATTGGATGTTCGAATCAGAGCAGAATAGGTATCTTGCACAACTAGACCCCAAGGGGAACCTATGTACTAAATTTGAGAAAGATCCATGCAGTAGTTCCTGAGAAATCGCAATAACAATGTTTCATCTGGAAATCCAAGATGGCCGCCTGGTGGCCATATTGGATTTCTGAATCAGACCACAGAAGTATCTTGCACAACTAGACCCCAAGGGGAACCTGTGTGCCAAATTTGAGAAAGATCCATGCAGTACTTCCTGATAAATCACGATAACGAAGTTTCATAGAGAAATCCAAGATGGCCACCTGGTGGCCATATTGGATGTTCGAATCAGAGCAGAATAGGTATCTTGCACAACTAGACCCCAAGGGGAACCTGTGTACCAAATTTGAGGAAGATCCACGGAGTAGTTCCTGAGAAATCGCAATAACAATGTTTCATGGGGAAATCCAAGATGGCCGCCTGGTGGCCATCTTGGATTTGTGAATCAGACCACAAAAGGTATCTTGCACAACTAGACCCCAAGGGGAACCTGTGTACCAAATTTGAGAAAGATCTATGCAGTAGTTCCTGAGAAATCGTGATAACAATGTTTCATCGGGAAATCCAAGATGGCTGCCTGGTGGTCATATTGGATTTTTGAATCAGACCACAAAAGGTATCTTGCACAACTAGACCCCAAGAGGAACCTGTGTACCAAATTTGAGAAAGATCCATGCAGTAGTTACCGAAAAATAATGATAAGATTTCACTGGCAAATTCAAGATGGCCGCCATGGCAGCCATATTTAAAATCGTATCGACACGGCATGCACAAATTCTGGTGTACTCATTGGGGGGAACATGCATGCCAAGTTTCAGCTTAATCGGCCAAGCGGTTTCAGAGAAGAAGATGTTTACGCACGACGGACGACGCACGACGCACGACGGACAATCAGGCCATGACATAAGCCCATCGGGCCTTCGGCCCAGATGAGCTAAAAAGCGGAAACACGGACTTTATCCCTACAATAGGGAAAACCCCTATCAACCAGGTCTAGAGTGGGTAATATCGCTTTCCAGCAGATCGGGGCCTGCCGAATGAGGCAAGGTGGGTTAGTGGTTGTGTGTGAATTTAGGATTGGGTTTGAACATATAAAAAGCTGAACACAGACTTTACCCCTAGAAAAATAGCATTGGAATGGCGTTTTGAGGTCTAGATGAACCCATAGTGGTCCGATTATTCCGTATGAGGCCTTATTTTGAAGTTCTCTTAGGGTAGCGTCGGATTGGACTGGTTTCTAGTCCAGTTTCCTCATTCTGGCCGTAATATAGAAGGCAGTTTAGGGGTGTGCGGGGTCTGTTGAATGATTGAGTAATAGGCCAGGTAGCCTAGGG
The DNA here is from genome assembly GCA_036873755.1 of Hanleya hanleyi. Classification (NCBI taxonomy): domain Eukaryota; kingdom Metazoa; phylum Mollusca; class Polyplacophora; order Lepidopleurida; family Hanleyidae; genus Hanleya; species Hanleya hanleyi. The sequence goes on along the minus strand of JAVTVY010040919.1, from coordinate 11,648 downwards.
TGTCAAAGCTCTCATGGTTTTGATCAGGACTTGAGGGATGTCCATGTCATTTGTGACGTCAACAGTAGGAGTAATAGCCGAAGTGGGCATTTTGGAGGTGCGTGGGGGGGTGTGTTTAAGGAACTATTCTTGGTCCGAATGCGTCGTGGGAGGTGTCCTCATGTAGCTCTTGGGGTGTAGACCATGACTTCAGGGATGTCCGCATCATCTGTGATGTCATCGGTGAAGGGACTAGTAGCCAAAGTGGGTATTTTGGGGGTGTGAAGAAAGGTTTTTGGGGTGGAGATTGACCATCCGTGGTCCATCCGTGGGGTCTTGTAGCTCTCTGCATGTAGAGGATGAATGGTATGGTTTTTATTGGAACTTGCATCGTGCTACGCATGCGCAGTTGGGCAGTAATAACGAAAGAAGTCCTTTTGGGCGTACGCAATGACATGTCTGGGCAATCAAGGGATCCATCTTTTGGCCAAATGGCCCGGTTGGGGTATTCTGGCGAAGCTCGTTGGAAAATATTTGCCCTTCGGACCGCTTTCATGTTGAATTGGTGCCCTATAGCACTAGTGTTGCTTTACTGATGGACACGTGTTCATTCCTATATGATTTACATGCACCACCACCACCGGGCGTTGACACCCATCAGTGCTAGGTGGTGGTAAATCCCGTGGTGCAGCACAGGTGTGTGCACATGCGTACGATGATGTCACTTCCGAGCTCCACCCCACAGAATCCACCACCACCACCAAGCATTGACCGGTGTCACCGCCCGTTGGTGGTGGTGTCTGTACAAAAAGGAATGAACACGTGTCCCTCATTAGTCAAGCAACACTAGTGCTATAGGGCATCATTCAACATGAGCGGTCTGAAGAGCAAATATATTCCCACGAAAGCTTCACCCGGATACCCCAACCGGACCATTTGGCCCAAAGATGGATTCCTTGATTGCCCAGACAAGCCATTGCCCACACCCAAAATAACATTTTTCGTTACTACTGCCCAACTGCGCATGCGCAGCACGATGAAACATACCTTTCGTCCTCTACATGCAGAGCGCTTCAAGATAACACCCAATACGGTCTATTTGGTCCAGGGATGGTCCATCTCCACCCCAAACACCTTCCTTCACACCCCCAAAATGCTCAATTTGGCTACTTCTGCAACTGATGACATCACACATGATGTGGACATCCCTCAGGTCGTGGTCTACACCCCAATCACTCACTCACTTTGACACCTCACACGACGCATTCGGACCAAGAATGACCCCTTAATCGCTCAAATATACCTCTTCGTATCTCCAGAATGACCACTTTACTTACTACGCCCCAACTGCCCATGCACAGATTGGCGCGACTTCCAATAAAAAACACGCCAGTCTGACTCTACCCCACAAAAGCTTCACTAGGATAACCCAACTGGTCTATCGGACCAAAGATGGGTCCTTCAATCACTCAACAGACCCCAAAAATGTCTTTCATTACTACTGCCCAACTGTGCCTGCGTAGCACGATGCGGCTTACCCAGAAAAAACCATACGACTCGTCTACATGCAGAGAGCTACAAGATGACCCCCTGCACGATCCATTCGGACCACGGATGGTCCATCTCTACCCCAAACAGCTTTCTTCACACCCCCAAAATGTCCACTTTGGTTACTATTCCTACTGGTGACGTTATCAATGACGTCACAGATGACATGGACATCCCTTGAGTCGCGGGGATTCCGGGGATTGACCTCGGATGTCGTTGTGCACACCATAGGTCATGGTAAGAATAGACCTCAGCTCCTCAGACAGCTTGTCGTAAGAGGTGACTAACTGAGGCACCCGTGGGGTTCCCGGGTGTGAAAAGAAACAGGACCCCACCTGTGTGGTTCCCGGGTGTGAAAAGGAATAGGGCCCAACGTCGTGATATGACTGAAATATAGATGAACGTGACGTTAAATAATATTCACTTACTCACTCATTGGTTACTGCTCCTACTGATGGCGTCACAGATGACGTGCACGTCCTTCAAGTCAAGGTCTACACACCGAGGGCTTCACTTTGACATCTCACACGACACATTCGGACCACGGATGGTCCATCTCTACCCCAAACAGCCTCCTTCACACCCCCAAAATGCCTACTTTGGCTACTACTCCTACTGGTGACGTTACCAATGATGTCACAGATGACATGGACATCCCTCGAGTCTATACCACGAGAGCTTCAAGATGACACCTCACACGGTCCATTTGGACCACGGATAGTCCCTCTCTACCCCAAACACCTTCCTTCACACCCTCAAAATTCCCACTTTGGCTACTACTCCTACAGATGACGTCACATATGACATGGACAACCCTGAAGTCGTGGTCTATACCACGAGAGCTTCAAGATGATGCCTCGCACGGTCCACGTGGACTTCTGATTGTCTCTCTCTATCCCAAACACCTTCTTTCACACCCTTAATATGCCCACTTTGGGTACTACTCCTACTGACAACGTCACTAATCACGTCACAGATGACATGGACATCCCTTAACCCTATCTGGCCTGGGCGATTTGGGGTGTATCGCAGCCTGGGAGGGGGAGGGGGCGGAAAGTGCCCCCCCTATATATTTTCTCTACCACTAAGGCTAGAGCGCTGAAACTTACCACACAGTATCTTGGGTTCAAGCCCTACCGTAAAATGCAAAAAAATCCAAGATGGCCGTCATGATGAAGTCACAGTGACGTAATCTTCTCGGAAGCCATTTTTCGGCCTTTTTGGGGTTGATTTTTCGAAATTTTCAGTTTTCAGATTTTTCTCTCGAAAAATAAAATAGAAAATAATTAGTTTTGCATAAATAAAATACTTTCAAGGCCTTTCAGGCAAGGAAAATGTGAAGAAATGGAGCGAAAAGATTGAAAAACACGACTTTCGCGGATACCACATGGCCGCCATTTTGAATTTACCCATGATCCTCTGCCCGGGGGTTATTGAAAATAGGCTCAAAATAACCCCAATAAGATAAGCTTAAAAGTCACCAAGTTTCAGCCTCCTCGGTTTTGTCGTTTCGGAGCAGCAGAGAAAAGTTCACTAGGGGAGGCACTTTCCGCCCCCACCCCCAGGCCAGGTAGGGTTAAGTCGTGGTCTACACCACGAGATCTTCACACTGATAACCCATATGGATCACCGATGGTCCCTCCATCGCTCAAACACACCCCCAGACATCCACAAAATGACCACTTCACTTACTACACCGCAACTAGGCATGCGCAAATTGATGCGACTTCCAATAAAAACTCGCCAGTCTGACTACCCCACGATACCCCTGATACACTGATACCCCACACGGTCCATTTGGACCATGGATGGTCCCTCAATCACTCCACCTCCACGAACCCCCAAAATAACTGCTTTCTATACTACGGTCAGACTGCCCATGCGCAGAATGACGAAACCGGGTGATACATTAGTCCAGTCGGATGCTTCTCCACCAGAGCTTCAAAATAAGACCTCATACGACCCCATCGGACCACTAGGGGTCTTCTAGACCCCAAAACACCCGGCCCAGCGCTACTTGCGCAATGCGCATTCGCACAGTGACTTTTGTTTTTAAATTCACTGCTTAGCTTGGAGACCCCTCCCATCGTGTTCTACAGCTCGAGCCCAAGAAAACAAGATCCCACAACCCATACCACAAATGTCCATGAGTGGGTTTCCCAGTGGGACAAACATTGTCCACTGAGCCGTACGGGCCTATCCACTCCATCAGACCTCTTTTCAAAGAATTTCATCGCTTAGCTTCGAGAGCCATCGTGTTCTACAGCTCGAGACGAAGAAAACAAGATCCCACAACCCATACCGCAAATGTCCAGGCGTGGGTTTGTCGAGCTTGTCGTAAGGGGCGACTAACTGGGGCACCCGTGGGGATCCCGGATGTGAAAAGGAATAGGACCATACCCGTGTGGTTTCCGGGTCTGAAAAGGAATAGGAACCAATAGTGTTGAAAGCGACGTCGAGTCCTATTCATTCACTCGCCCTTGTCTTTATTGCACCATGTAAGTGTCCTGTCTATATCTTGTGTGCTGTCCTCCGTGTTTTATAGGGTGGATGGAGGGTGCCAGGTTCCATGTTGCTTCAAAGATTTCTTTTTGGAGTAGCAACTTGGCTGGATGATGCTTAGATGGGTCATCGCGATACAGGTGAAATATTGTTGAAAGCGACGTTAAATTCTATTCAGTGCCACTCACTAACTTCGATATCCATAACATGGCTCGTGGATCGTGTCTCCATTAGCGCGGGGCGATATCCGATATTTTATCGGTTTTCATCCGGCTCGACATCCGGAGATCATGCAGACTCGACAAATCTGATCAGTTACAGGCTTTTCATACCACTTCTGTAACATATTTTCTGGGTTACAATCTATACAGATATGAATAACTATCATCCAAGAGGTGTTATAGATTTTCAACATGAGTAGGACAGTACATGACTCGAAAATGGGGGGTTATGTTGGGCTTACGTCGGTGAAGTTTAGCTGATTGGCTGACGACATCACATGGTGTTGATTTCTGGAGATTTTCCCTTGTAGTTGCCGAAAGTCAGCTGAACATGGATATGCATGCTCTCCGGGTCTGTCTTACCGCGAATAGATTATTAGACCCAGATGGATACAGGTTGGCTATACCTTGTTGCAACAACAACAACAACAACAGAATAACTCAAAAAACACCTTTTTGGCGAACTGACGACTTCATTAGCATATTACGTAGCTTTACATCAGTCACATACCACATGTGGTCGAAGCTCTATCAGTCAATATAGCATTCAATGTGATGTCGCACAGGTTTGTCTAAGCACATGCTCTTACTCACACCACATCATGGTATGCTTTCATTTGCGTACACTTCGCCATCCCTAAGATGGCTTGCGGATCGTGTGTCTCCATAATCGCGGGACGATATCCGATATACTTTACCGTATACTATTCGGTCTTCATCCGACAGAGAACAGACTCCACCAATCTGATAAATTACAGGCTTTTCATACCTCTTATGAAACATATATTGTCTAGGTGTACAAAAGATACAGATATGAATAACTTTCGTATCATCCAAGAGACATTGTACATCTGTAATTTTAAACGACAGCACATGACTCGAAAATGGCGGGTTACGTTGGGGTTACGTGGGTAGAGTTTAGCTAATTGGATGACATCACGTGGTGTTGATTTCTGTGAATTTCCGTTGTACTTGCCGAAAGTAGGCTGATAATGGATATGCACGCTTCCAGGGTCTCATACCGAGTATAGATGACCCAGAGAATTAGGTTGGGTATGCCTTGTTGCAAAAACAAATAACCCCCAAAACACCTTTTTGTGGCGACATAAAGAGACAATTCTATGTTCGTAACTTCTCAAAATAAATCAAAAATATTGAACTTCGTTAGCACATTACCTAGCTTTACTTCAGCTACATGCCATTATTTTAAATGTAAATTGGATAACCAAGTGACATTCTATTGCTAACTACTGGCTCATCTCACCGTCGCGAGAGCAAGGTCGTAGCACTGAGCCGGAGCGTTCTACCGTCATAGAACTATAAGTATTTTTCTTATAATTAGTCGCGGGTTTGAGGGCTTCTGTAAAATCAGCCGTATGGTTAAAATCAATTTCCTTTTTTAAAACGTATATAACAAAGTTATATCTATAGAATGTCATACCACTCTCCGTGATAACTGCTACAAAACTTGAGTTTTAGAGCTTTTTGTACTACCCGGGTTAAATGCCATAAGGGTTGTTCACGTGAATCTTCACCAATACATGGTATGTCGTCATAATCTATTCCTTTTTCTCTGGCCAAAGGGCAATAGGCGGGGCGAGATGTCATTCAAGGGTTGCTCTGTTTGTCGTTTGGTTATGAAGGCATGAGATTAAACTATTGTCGTTGACAAAGAACGAAAGATTCGAGAATACGGGTGGACCAGTAGAGCCGCTATGTTATGCAAATGTCCTCGACACCTCAAAGATTTGGACGCCTTTCAGACACAGCATAAGCGTATCACTTCAATAGTATGGTGATCTAGTTGGACCAAAAGTGTGCCCCGCATTACCTCATCAAAAGCGTGAGCGACAACGCAAAGGGTGACGTCGTCTTCCAAAACACGATGTCGCCCTTTCGCGTCGCTTGTCGCCTTTGACAATGTTGAGTGATAGGACGACGACGTCGCTTTCATACACCAGGACGTCGTGTTATTTGTACCTATCAACTTTCTGCAGTTCTTCTTCGTACGCCTTACTGAGCAATGTCTATGTTGAAAACACTATTTTGATAGAAAAGGCGATGAAGAGAAGAACTATGTTTTCTTGTCATTCCCCACAGATTTGTATTGTTTGTGGCTTGTCCTTCACGTGCGACTGATAGCGGGATTTAACAACACAATGCATCCATGTGGGATAGCATAGGATTGGCAATTTATATATGGACACCGGATTCATTGGATAACCTCTCGTGCAGCGATTGGTATGATCACTTTCAAAGAATATGAGAGATTATTTCCACTATTAACCATGCATGGTGTTTGTATTGGTTGAGTAAGGAGGTACCACTTGTAGATGGTACACATGGGAACAATGCGTATGTGCTCTGTATTTGCGTCAGCTCAAATCACCCTCTCTGATCACACATCTGCTTGTGATACTGAACATTTTACCCACTTGATACTGTGAAATAGCATTGGTTCATATCATCATATCGATTTCTGCTTTCTCGCGCGGGTCTGATATAGATTATCTGCCCTTGGGCTGATATGGCATTGAGTGCTCAACCGTTTTGAAAATTGTTGCGTAAGATTCAAACATTTCATTGTTCGCTGTGTTGTCATTCAGAAACATGTGATAAACACATTATGATATATCCACTTCCATATCGTCCTTGATATCAGTCCTCGACCCCCATGTATAGTAGCCCTCTGGCCTTGAGCCCTCTAGCTGATATGGAGGTCTCGGGCTGATACCAGGGTCAATAAATGGGCACCGGTATACAATAATATCTATAGATTGCACTGGAGCGTGCAAGTTTTCATTGGAAGTTGCTTCATGAAAATGCACAGTGTTTTGAACACCACATATTTGATGATGCAGCAATGTCTCTGGACATATCTGACGAAGAGAGTAGACTATTGCTCTCAGCAGTAGGAATCAAGCAACCAAAAGAAAGAATTTGAAAACACAATCTCTTTAATTAGCCTATAAACATCTCTTCGAAGAACACATCATCTGGTATCACAAATGTCATCATCTCAGCATGAACACGGGAACATCACTCATCATCCTCTACGAGACTGTCGTCATCGTCGCCATCTAACTGGATGACGAAGGCTGGGATAGCATCTTGAATAGCATCTCTCTCCCAATAGCTCTGCTCAACCTGAAATCAAACCAGATAATCAATAGTCTATGATATGACCGAATATGCATTCACAACATAAGACAGAGAGAGAGAGAGAGAGAGGGAGAGAGAGAGAGAGAGAGAGAGAGAGAGAGACTAGGCATACGTCTGTACACGTCTATATTTCACTTAAATCTGAGACATACGTTCATGTCAAGTGAGGCATTCGTGGCAAATGGTGATGGACTATCTGTAGCATGTGACCGTAAACAATACACGGATGAAACAAATCAGCCAACTCACAATTCATCAATCGTGACATTTACATCTACCAAGTTAACGATGGAGCCTTAACTTACACGCAGTGTATGCCTCACAGCATCTTCCCAGTGATCCCTCGTAACCAGGGATGTCGCTGTTTTCAAGAGTGTTCTGACATCTCCCAGCGTAAATCTGGTGTTTTGTCTGGCCACATAACCTTTGACGTTAGCCCATATTAATTCGATGGCGTTTAGTTCGCAATGGGCAACAGGGGTACGCAAAATCAAATGGCCGTGGCGGTGGATTAAGGAATCGGTCTCGAAGATAACTGCTGGCTTATTCTTCTTGATTATATCGTATAAATCCTTTTTCAAGGCAGTCTGGGGATATGGTATAGCACGGTTATTCAACCAGTTCTTCATGACATCTTTTCTAATGGCCATTGTTGGGCATGTGCTGGAATCATCTTTCACGTTGTGATAGCTGGCGTTGTCTAGAACGATTACGCTTGGCTTCTCTAACAACGGGATAAGGGATTCTTCCAACCATGTTCTAAATCTGTTTCCATCCATTTCGTCATGGTAGTCTGCCTTTTTCTCAGCTTGGAATACCAGCTCTGCTCCAGTTATGAAGCCAGTTTCTGCCGACCCAGCATGTAACAGGATTAACCTCTTTCCCTTTCCTGATGGTGGGACACGTGCCGCACTCATTGTAGGACCTCTCCACTGTTTGCTGACAGTATGGTGGGAATTCACCCACGTCTCATCGATATACACAATATCATAGCCCTCCTCTCTGTATTGCCTAATTTTTCTCAGGTAGGAAAACCTGCTGTCCACCACATCACTCCTCTCCACAACCACTCTTCGATTGTCTGCTGTTCTCGAGCACCGGAAACCATTACGCTTCAGTATTCGCCACACAGTTGACTGGGAAAGCGAGAATCCTGGATTTTCATTTCTCAGAGCAGCGACAAGTTTCTGCAGAGTTGGCAGTTCTTTGGCTAAGAAGAAGCGACTAATTCTTCTCGTGACCAGCTCTCATCAAAACTGTCAAATTTGGTATTTCGGACATGTCTACTCCTCCGTACTGGATGCCCACCATTCGCTTCACATTCCTTGATAACCCTTTGAACAGTTCTAACGCTGACTTTCAACGCCAGAGCAACTCTCTTGTTGATCGATAATCGTACCCGATCACATCCAACTTGATTTCGGAAATATTTCGCAAGGTTCATGATGCTGGACTTTTCCTCTAATGTTAATGATTTGGCTTTCCCCATGGCTCAGAGTTGCAGCAAACTTCTGGTGAACATCAATTCCAGCCAAACATTTACGACTGATCGGTATAGTCAATAGTTCAATTTGTAGGCAGAATTTCAATCAGTGCTCTTCGATGCATCGTAGGTTTACAAATGTAATTAACGAGAGAGCAATCAAATTAAACTATACACTTACAATACCGTTGATGATGTCCGACTCTAATCGACTGGATCAATAATGGCATATTTGCTATAAAAATGTAAATATAGGTCATACGGCCATCCATAGATTACACCGTCATTGAAATAAAGATCGTGTGAAGTTGTCATTTTAATTCATGCAGTCACTCATGGAGGCATTGCCCCTGTCCTTGTGAAAGTAACATCGATTGAGGACACTTTCCCATACATAGAACTGAATAGCTCACCCCGCCTATTGCCCTTTGGCCAGAGAAAAAGGAATAGATTATGACGACATACCATGTATTGGTGAAGATTCACGTGAACAACTCTTATGGCATTTAACCCGGGTAGTACAAAAAAGCTCTAAAACTCAAGTTTTGTAGCAGTTATCACGGAGAGTGGTATGACATTCTATAGATATAACTTTGTCATATACGTTCTAAAAAAGGAAATTGATTTTAACCATACGGCTGATTTTACAGAAGCCCTCAAACCCGCGACTAATTATAAGAAAAATACTATAGTCGCTAATGTGAATCACTCATTTTTTCTATTAGATAAACCATCTGGGACAGGACTCCGAGAAAACCATGATAAGATTTTTAATTTCATCGCTGTTATCATGGTTATGCGTCTTTGGTTAGAGTCAGTGGGTGAAGTAGGGTTTAGCGTCGCCTTTAACAATATTTCCATCATGTCAAGACGATGCCTCTAATTGTGACAGTCAAGTGCTGCCACATTGAAGCACTATGCCACAGAGACAAGGCACAGTGGCCACCGCTCTCATTATCCTGCATTGGTCAGACAGGCATCGAGTGAGTCGCCTTGTATGACAAGCAATACCCGCCGAGCTTAGGACCTACTCTACCCCAAAATCCAAAGAAGGTATCCATCCTGGAATCCCCAAGGGGGGGGGGCTTTGATTAGAAATCTACATGTAACAAGGCCAGTGAAAATTAATTCTTCGTTTTCCCCCGACACCTTGCGCACTGATTTACGGCAAAGGATGTCATTGGAAAACTTAAATTTGGACGGATTTATGGCGAATGGTGTCATTTGAAAACTTAAATTTGGACGAGAAACCGCTCTAGAATTAAATTTCACTGACCTACATAGGATCTAAATAAAATGTGAACGTCTGTCAACAACTTTTGAAGTGCAACATACCTATAATATCGGACACAAACTTCTTTTATAAACCCATGTTTGTGCACGTCGTTTTCACACCAAAACTTTGAATCATCATCTGGTGATGACTTTTTTTGCCAAGGTGAAAATAATTCTACGTTTGTAATGTGTAATGTGTATCTCTATCTCTATGAAAAAAGAAATGTATCAACACAATATCTGAACATGGCAATAGTCAGGTCAGAGGTTCCTTAAAATTGGTGAGGCCTATATCCTGTAGATTGTAGCCCTCGCACCCAAGAATGAACATGCCTGAGTAAAATGAGTGAGTGAAGGAGAGTTTAACTTGGCTTTCAACAATATTTCAGTCATATCAAGACATTGCTCATGTGACAGTCAAGTGCTGCTTCACTGTAGCACTATGCCACAGAGACCAGGCACAGTGCCCCACCGGTCTCATTATCCGGACACTGGTCAGTCTGGACCTGACGGAGACGCCTTGTAGGACAAGCTATCCCAGGATGCTGTGAGCTGGGGACCTCTGAAAATACAAATGTACAAGTACCACTACATATATAAGATACATACACGTACCGATAGATTGACTTCACCCATTTATGTTCACAAGTTGTAAACTGAGGTTTTACTCTTCCTTTGCCATTGATTTATTTGCTCTTCAGAAACGGACAATGTGAACAGTATTCAGCTCACGGCAAAAAAAACCCACGAAGACCGAAGCCGCCGAGCGGGGAAGTGCTCGGATGTTGAAGTCGGGAATCGTCATTGTTGTTTTATAGGCGCCCCAGTCGTCTCCAACTTCTCAAGTTCTGGTGAATAGTTGGCACAAAATAATGTTCTCATTGTCTGGATCAGTGTCGGATACAAACATGAAAATGTTACTCTGCGACAGTTGGGTAGATCTTCATTTTTACTAAGTCTGTCCAGGCCGACAAACTTGCGATAAGTCTCGGCAGTGAATGCAAATTTGTCATCAATATCAAGGTCAACTTTTTTTATACATGTATTCAGTGAGCAAAGACCGATGAAATAATTCAACATCAAAAAGCTATCATAAAATGTTTACTGGTTGGATTTTTACAAAATTTATATAGAAAGATGTCTCCATAAGTAAGTTACGGGTCCGTTACGGTTACAATGGGTCTGTTATGGTTGCAATGTTGTTGAAAATATTTCTAGTTCATATGAAATATGATCCATCAGTCGAAGCTGAAAGTCTGTGTCCTTTATTCGTCGAGCTCAGCAAACCGTTTAATAGCTGTGCGGAGCTCATCTCTCGGTTATCCATCCTCAAACTCAATGACCGATAAAATTTTCCATGACAACCTCAAAGTTCGGCAAGCTGCCAGTTCACCGGATGTTGAGTTTGATTATTCATAACTGAGACATCAGCTCGACACGCCGATTAAACTCTTTGCTGAACTCCATGAACTGAGTTG
>JAVTVY010040918.1:0-17831 GCA_036873755.1 Hanleya hanleyi | reverse complement strand
GATGTATACCAAATTTTACTTCGAGCATTTGAACGGTATCAGAGATAAACAGCATTAATGATGTCGCATAAATTAAAGATGGCCACCCATCCTTTCCGCCACTCAGAGGGACTGATATGGATATTCATTCACGCAAGTCTCGTATAGGGGTAAAAGATCGAAACAATGCTGACGATTATATGAATTACATAAGTGAGAAATCTTTGAAATGAAACTAATTGCCATCCATTCATACATATCTCTAATTTTGGGTGCTGATGTGTAAGTGAATTGCGGTAATTCGATATGTATGGGGTACCGGTATCTAGTGATCAAGAGGGCCATGCGACAGTCCGAATCATAAGGGGAACAAGATTGGTATATGATGAATACAAAAAATCTTATGACTGGTCGCATTTGTCATGTTTGTAAAAGAAAGTTCAGTCGCGTATCATCGGCTTATTGCCGATGTGTTGACCGAATAGCCCCAGTCAAATCATACCACGATACTACATTTGTTAGTACACACATAGCTCAAAAAATCCTGTTTCAACAGAATATTTAGCAAATCATCCAATTATTTCTGCATAAACGCATGGTAATGTACCCCCTGTACTCCTTACTTACTTTCTCTGATCCCACAGCTATCCTGACGCGTATTCACGGTCTTCCGACCTCCACAAATCTGATAAGATGGGCATTTGAATTTGAGAGAGAAGGATGGTCACTTTCTGTGACCTCATAGCTATCCCAGCGAAGTTTCACAACAAAAGAAACAAATCGATTGTAAAATTATAAGACGGAAGTGTGTAATCTAAGTTCCTCTACAGAGGATGGATAGGACTTTCTTCAATTTAAAGTTATTGGCGATCTGTGCTATCCTGAAGGATGTTTTCACAAACTTCTAATCCCCCCAAAAATTGGTTCCAGTAGGTGTTAGATGCGGCTTATTTTAATCTGTAATCAGTGAGCTCCACAACAATTCAAAACATGTGTTGAACAGGCTAGACAGTAACATTATAATAAGTAACATTATAATAAGGGCTGATTAACAATGGCATATGTGTTATGCCTCTTAAACAACCAGATGTGTATCATATCTGGGAGCTTTTGAACTGTAGCTTTTGAACTTTGGAGGTGGGGTTTGGGGGAACTGGAGCTTGAAACTTTGGAGGGGGAGCTTGGGGGAACTGGAGCTTGGAACTTGGGAACTTGGAACTAGGGAACTTGGGAAACTTGAAACTTGAACTAGGGTGTCCCCAGTTTTATTGGATACGCTGTCGGGTCAGATGACCTGAAATAAGTACATGTGCAGAATAAAGTCGTTTGTTTTGTTTTCTCCGCCCATACTTTTGTATTGAATAGATAGTGCGCCAAAGGCGTTTGTTCAGAAAAGTGCAGATTTGGGATTATATATGTTTCGGCCATGAATTTCACTGATATTTCTTTGAATTACATTTCTGCATTGCCAACTTTTCTTTCTAAAGAAGCCCAGAAAACGATCAACATTGGCGAGCTGTAAAGCGGGGAAAAGAATTGAATGTATAGGCCCTAATCTATACCAATGAATCGGCTAGAGTGTGTGATTTTGAGAGTTACATGTAGGTGCAGGATTGGCTTTTCATAGATATTTTCCAAATTTCCTTCGCAGTAGGCAGAAAAGTGGGTTACTTTAATAGCATCTATATTCATTATTTAGCACTTTTATAATCTACTCTAATTAGAAGACATTCGCATTAAAACATCTGTAACACCGTGTCTGAGAAAGGACAATATATTCAATATTTAGCACCTTTATAATATAATCTAGTTAGAATATAATTTGATTGTTGCAATCAAGTACCAAAGGAAGATGCTGTTCTTGGCGTTTTGTTTCTTTTGAAATTACATTGAAAGGGGCCGATTGTCTCCGAAACACCTTCGGTCGTTGGGTGCATGCCGACATACAGTGTCGTTGAATGATTGGTTTGTTGGGCCAGTAAGTATGAATACATGTCAGCTGTCTGCATTAGTGAGGTTACCTTTATGTCGCCCGTTTTGTAGGCACCAATCCAGCTTTACTTGGGACTGTCTTAAACATCCTATATATCAGTACGTGCGCGTTGTTTAACCAGGAAGAACGATAGAATAATCTGTTATTGTCTGAGTGGAGTTGCACAGACCACAAATGAAAATGTACTTGCGATTGTCTTAAAAATCATTACATACCAGCGCATGCGCGTTGTTTAACCAGGAGGAACGATAGAATAAACCCTGTTATTGTCAGGGGAGTTGCACAGACCAGCAAAGAAGGTGTACTTGGGACTGCCATATACATCCTTATTCACCAGCCCATGCCAGTTTGAAACTATGTAGAATTGGTGCTAATTATACAATATATTTTCTCTAAGGAGAGGCAGTCGGACAATTTGGAGCTGCGATTTAGAAGAAATATTCGATATTTAGCTTTTGTGCTAATTATACAATATGTTTTCTTTAGGGAGAGGCAGTCCGACAATTTGCGTTTGCGAGTTATCATAAATATTGAATATTTCTTCTGGTTGCAATTTAGATACAATATTCAATATTTAGCATTTGTGCTAATTATACAATATATTTTATTTGGGAACAGTCAAGTCAAAGTGCTAACTAGCAGTAATCCTAGAAATTATTTGCGAAGGAGCAGAAGCATGCGAGACAATAATAACCATTTCTGCACCTTAATGGGTTTTGATCGGGTGTAGAGTGGTGATTGTTTTGTCTTGATTTCGATGGGACTAGGGTTAGGTATAAACCACGCCCTTCAAACAAGAGTTTTGGGAGGTTTGAGTGGTGATATTAGGGTGAAGTTTCGAAATATAGTGTCTCTATACATAACCCCATGTTGGTGTATTTTTATATAAAGCATGGCGGTATGTGGTGTAGATCGGGTGCACTATGATACCTGTTCTAAAATATCTGATTATAATGCAGTCCTACTCACATAGATCAAACAACACGGTTACTAAACAAGGCAAGGCTTTGGTGTAAGACCTCACATTGGAAAGGGATATTTGTGGATAACAGATTGACAATACACCGTGCAGCAGATCCTCTGTCAATTATATTTCGTGAGTCTTCAAGAATTATCGCAGTGTGACACGAAACAAAGCCCCATGAAGACACTCTTTAGATGTATAAATAATAAGGTATATTCATCAATTCATTTAAAAAAAATAAACGTGTTGGAATTAGCACATGAATCATGCGACTTAAATTTTTTGATTAAATAATTTTTTTTTTCAATAATAATTTAATGTTACGGCCTAAAAATAGACCATGCTCCAGTTTACTATAAATAATCAGTCGCACAAAAATTACCACACTCCATTCATTTTCCCATGTGATTTTTGATTGTTAGAACGAATGAAAACTGTTAGTATTAGCCTGGTAACGTATGGTGACAGTTCGTCGCGTTATATATAAGATAATTTATAGTACCACAATGGGGCAGACACATATTGAAATGTAACATATTTCATTTCTTTATTTATGTCTTTAAAATTTATTTATGTTGGATTGTTGCGCATTTCTGCTGTGCTAAGCTTAGAGCATTCAAGAAAACTGTGCAATATGTAAGGCGAAAATGTTGACATCATAATCCGCTAGCAAATATATCCTAGCGAAGTTTCTTTAACGAGTACAGTCATGTTCAGTAGTTTTCAGTGGAAAACCAGTCAACTACTTTTATACGTCAAACCGAATGACATTTCAAAATGTCATTCAAAAGTTATAAATCAGTCAAAATCAACATTCAACATGCATAAACTATAAAGAGTGGGGGTTTAGGTATTCATATAATCCCAGAAAAAAAACTTTTCTTTGCTTACAGTTTCAAACCACAACGTTAGGTCTTGCTCATTTTTCAGACACTCGTAAAATTGTTCGTATGATTTCAACGGGAACACACTGAATCACATGTTCAATTTGGTCATGATGAGGTTAAAACGAAAGGAATATTTATATGTATACGTATACAAGGTATAACGAGGTTTGTCGACAGAATGTCAAAATCTGCGCCAATATATGTTTTCGTGAACAACTAATCGATATACTTAGAGCTCACGTCTTTACAATGTGCTTTTAGCGCTAAATATTCAGTTACCCAAACTTCCGATTCGACTGTCTGCCTACACCTGGAAATGCAGAGAATTTCAACATTTGAAATGATCTGAAGCGAGCATATTGCATGCGACAGGAAATTTGTGAGCAGTTTCTTTTCCAAGTTATCCTATACGTCATTCTATGAGAAAATGAATGTGAAACAAAATCAGATGGCGCCGCTATTGATGTCACAGTACTAGTGAAGCCATATCTGAAGGCATTTGAAGGCATTTTGGGCATTAAAATAGAAATCATTCCGTAGAAATCGCAAACAGTGCTAACAAGTGCTATTTCAAATATTAGAATAAAGACGCGGATATTCTTTAATGGACGACGGCTGAATTATGAATGACAGACCAGACGCTTGTTATGTTCTTTGTTACACCTTCGGGGCCGCTATTTCGAATTAATCCACAAAATAGACAAAGACATGTAAACTATCACTTGGAAAGTTTGAAAATAAGACCGAGAGATCAACAGGATGTGCCATTTCTGTCAGTTCAGTTGAGCGGTTAACTGGGTCAAAAGTTGCAAACATGAACTGGCAATAAGAAAATCTGATTGGTTAGTTGGTGTTTTGCAGTCCCCAGTCACTCAAATGTGATATGTTTAAAGTCAAATCATTTAAAGCTTTTAAAAAGCACCCCAGAGGAAGGCGAAGGACCGCGGAGGAGGCGGGGGGGGGGTGGATCTTCTCTAGTTATTTAGAAATCAATCTTGATAGGCCAATGTATATCTAACTTCTGCAATGGAAATAAACATACCAATAAAATGCACAACAAAGCTTTTCTTGATAACTCAAATTGGGCGTATATTTTGCATTAAGGTGCTGAAATGGTTATTATTGTCTTGCATGCTATTTAGCACATCTGCTACTTCGCAAATAATTTCTAAAATTTGTGATATTTAGAAAGATGTGTGCTACTTTGAAGATAATTTCTATGATTACTGCTAGTTAGCATTTTGACTTGCCTGTTCCCAAAGAAAATATATTGTATAATTATCACAAATGCTAAATATTGAATATTTTTTTCTAAATTGCAACCAGAAGAAATATTCAATATTTATGATAAATCGCAAACGCAAATTGTCGGACTGCCCCTCCCGAAAAAAAAAATATATTGTATAATTAGCACAAATGCTAAATATTGAATATTTCTTCTAAATCGCAGCTCCAAATTGTACGAATGCCTCTCCTTAAAGAAAATATATTGTATAATTAGCACAAATGCTATTTTCAAACTTGCATGGGCTGGTGAATGAGGATGTTTAAGGCAGTCCCAATTACACCTTCTTTGCTGGTCTGTGCAACTTCTCTGACAATAACAGGGATTATTCTATCTTTCTTCCTGGTTAAACAACGCGCATGCGCTGGTATATAAGGATTTTTAAGACAGTCGCAAGTACATTTTCATTTGTGGTCTGTGCAACTCCACTCAGACAATAACAGATTATTCTATCGTTCTTCCCGGTTAAACAACGCGCATGTGTTGTTTTTTAGGACGCCTACAGAACGGGCGATAAAGTCAACCTCACTGATGCAGACAGCTGACATGTATTTGTGGATATTTAACTACGAATCTCTTCTATTTAGTGTAGATTATAAAAGTGCTAAATATTGAATATATTGTCTCTCTCGGACGCTAGCTAGATATTTAACTGCGAATCTCTTCTAGTTATATGATATTATAAAGGGGCTAAATATTGAGTATAGTGCCTTTCGAGAACCCCAGATAGATATTTAACTGCGAATATCTTCTAATTAGATGATATTATCAAAGTACTAAATATTCAATATATTGTCTGTTCTGAAACGTCAACTACATATTTAAATGCGAATATATTCTAATTAGATGATATTATAAAACTGCTAAATATTGAATATATTGTCCTTCCTCCTACACGGTGTTACACATATTTTAATGCGAATCTCTTCTAATTAGATTAGATTATAAAAGTGCTAAATATTGAATATATTGTCTTTTCTCCGAAAAGTCTCATGTGGAATTTAACTGCGAATCTCTTCTATTTAGTATAGATTATAATAGTGCTAAATATTGAATATATTGTTTTTTCCCAGAAGCCAGCTACATATTCAAGTGCGAATCTTTTCTAATTATATGATATTATAAAGGTGCTAAATATTGAATATATTGTCTTTCTCGGAGTCCAGCTAGATATTTAACAGCGAATCTCTTCTAATTAGATGATATTATCAAAGTGCTAAATATTCAATTTATTGTCTGTTCTCAGATGTCAGTTACATATTTAAGTGCGAATCTATTCTAATTAGATATTATAAAGGTGCTAAATATTGAATACATTGTCCTCTCTTCTACATGTACACGGTGTTAGATATTTTAATGCGAATATATTCTAATTAGACTAGATTATAAAAGTGCTAAATATTGAATATAGATGCTATTAAAGTAACCCAAGTTTCTGCCTACTGCGGAGTTTAGCAAAAGTATCTGCACAATATTGCCAAGTATGCTATTTTACACCATGTTAAAGCATAGAAAATTTGAAAAGTATCTTTAGAAGCCAACCCTGCACCTAACTCATATTTTGCAGAATAGCATTATTGACGAGGAAATTTAATCCAGACCATGGGGTCATTGAGTTGACACTGTGGCACAATAATGTCTTTGGAACGTTACTCGATATCACGTGTTTATTAAACATCGACCTACTTTCTTAAATTTATGTAAAGGTATATCGAACAATACACCGTTTCAACGTGCCCTTGCTCTGACCTGCACTTTTATCTGCTCTACTTTTCTGGAGTAAACATCAAACATGTACCATACAACTGTCACACGAGCTCAATTATTATGATTGATGGCGGACTTTACCCACACCAACATATCATGTAAAAATAGAATGTTGAATTTTGCCAGAACCACAACCCCGAACATTTTGAGCTTTGGATATTGTAGTTAATATCTATAAGATTGAAAGAGCCTATCTGAAATGACTGTCAGAAATGGCGTCCGTTGACACCCTTGGAGGTGGTGGTGCAGAGTCACCAAAATGGTACACGTATATTACGAGACAATACAGAAACGATGATACCATTAGTTCCACGATTCAGCGCTAGAGGACCTAACTTTGTGGTATATGTCGTCCATTATTGCTTTATGGTTGGTTGGTTGGTTTATTGGGCACTCCATCGTAGTACAACGGGCACTGGTCATGCAGAGTATGCCGTTTATACAGATAGGGGTCAGAACAGTAGAGATAGTTCACAGTCAACAAAAACAGATCAGACTGAAACCTGTGAAAAATAACACGCTGTAGACCAGTCTTTGGGATAAACAAAAATCCAACAAAAGTCCATACTCTGTCGCAGTCACCTGGCTAGAGACGGAGTTTCTCTGACTTGGCGTACTTTATGGCATGAGTATGATCGTGTTATTGTAATTGATGCAATCCGATAGTCTATTCTTGTCAGCTCACAAAATAGTGAGGGGGGATACGAGGTAATGTGTCTGGTCTAATTCCCACAGTATTGAGAAAAAAAAATCATATGCCCTGATGCCTAAAGGTTTGCAGTTAGGACAGTACACATATCTTATTAATTTATTACCATTCCAGAGCAGATTTGAACAGCTGCCGGTACCATAGGACACACACTTTTGGTACCGGTATACAAACATATGTTCTGATGAACTGCTACAGTATGGAAAACGAAATTGAACAGAACTCGTTATTTATAGGCTGCATTTAAAATGCTAAGTACAATCATTAAATCCAACATTCATCATATTACAGTCATCCAAGATGTGTTGTCTCATAACTCGATAACAACGTGATGTAGAAATACTATTGATACGTTATAGCCGAGGACAATTCTAGAGAACCATTATTTTGTGGTGCCCATATGGTGGGGCTGACCACACCCACATTTGTTTTCCTATGTTATAAGTATATATGATAGACTATATCCGGCACTCTTTAGATAACCGTGGTTGGTCTTGAATTGAATTATCGTAACTATATTAATGCTAGCTCTCTACTATGGGACTAATATTTGAGAATCATATATATTACCTTAAAATATTTAAGAATGTTGTACTATTGGAAAAATATTGCAAGGAGAAAGTACAGTGCAAATATAATTGTTAATAGTACCATGAAGTGTATAATCAACAAGTACGATAGATCACGTACAATCAATACGGAACCTGGTGGTATTTATGTATTCAGCGGCTGTATTTATTACTGCAAGCTACTACATCCATCAAATCTTAGGGGCCGGGCAAAATTTACCAGGGGGACGGGACCGGTGCATCTTCAAAAGTCGGTGGAAAAAAAGTCTGGTCCCCCCAAAAATTTGATCAAAAAAAGTACATGTCCCGTACAGAGGTATGGTAAAAAAACTTCCTGTCCCGCTGCACAGTGTGTTGAAAAAAACTTCCTGTCCCGTTACAAGGTGTGGCGAAAAACACTTTGTGCCCCGCTATGATTCAGCCTATCCTCTTGTCAAGAACCTTTCAATTATAATGTTAGAGTTCCTAAAACTTGATAGTTGGTTAATAAATGCATATCCAAGTCGCCAAAGAAAATACTGTTAACTTGGTGTGAAATAAAGTTGATTTAGTAGTCAAATACCGGTATATAGTACACATTTGAGCTGTAGGAAACATGCAACAGTTTCTCAGATAGTCGGGATTCTCAGTATTTCAGTAGCAAAACACATGTAGGAGACAATGTATACAAAATAATGAAGAATCCAAACTATTACCAATGTCAGCATGAATTGATCAGAATGAGCTAAAAACATGCAAATTGTACAAGTTGACTGGCAATTCAGCCTTCAACCTATATACATGTATCCTAAAAGTGGCATCAAGGCCATTGGCATCAGTTTCATTATTTTGAGCAAACATAGATGGTAAATATCTTCTGGAAATAAATTGTGTTAAATTTGCAATGATTTGTACAATTGCATAAAAACATACTGCTACAGACATGACAGATTAACATGGATTTATAACATAGGCAACAATGCGCTGGTATTAGAGTTATTTCCCTTGAAAGGTTTGGATTAATTTAATTTGCAATATTTCATTTCCGGGGTTGGCCCAAGTTTAACTTAACGTCTATATGGGAATTTGTGCTTATTGAAAATATTCTACTGAATATTCTCTCCAATATCAGAGTCACTGATTCAAGTTTCCAATTGTCGTATCACATCGAGGATTAAATCACAGAATTAACTTTGTGTCAGATCGACAGCCTGTATCGCCCCAATATCAGTTATTTGTGCACCCCTAGCACAGACAGAACCATTCATCGCATGAAAATCACCTGCTGACTTTCTGTTAATTCAAGGGGATTCTCATTCAACAGATGCATCATGTCCATTTTGTAATGATATTCAATTCTGGTATAAAAAATATAGCTCCATCTATGTATTTTATACAGTACCCGGATGGAATAGTATTAACTTTGCGAATAAAACACACCAAGTTTGCTTCAACAAATAACTTGTTCCCACCAAGTTTGACAGTTTCCGTTTTTCCGGTTTCAAATCGGGTTAATATCTTGCAATGTGTTACTCGCGGGAACATCCCTTTTTACGCGCCTGACGTCCCCTTTCGAGTTTTCGTAAGAGTTGAGTCTTCCGATTCCCAAAATTGTCCAAGTAGATATCATCAGACAAACGTCCAATTCATGGGAATCGACAGCAGAGGAGTGTTACGACGGAAGTGCAGCATACAGAACTGCGATTTGGAGGAATATCAACGTCCTCTGGTCGAGAGTAGCGGACAACAGAATGAGGCATGCGCTTACTGTGGCGACCCACCCACTAAACACAGTGCCAAAGCTTCCAGTCTGACAAGACCACAGGCACATGCAGACAGGAACCGTCAGCATCTAAGCACTACAGTCAACTTTAATTCAAACACTGCGATCTTCGGTAAAGTATGTACCCCCCTCCCCTCTTCAAACATATGCCAAAGTCGTTGTGGTACATTGTTGTCCAAGCTACATCATTGATTGGCGAAGAAGCTTGAAATTCGGATGTGGAAGATGCTTAATAACATGTAGATGTGCAGTGTTAGACTTTTTTTCGCTACTTTTGATGATTTCTGCCAGAGTTATGGCCCTTCATCATCAACATCAATATATGTTTGTCCAGTCCATATCTCTCTTATTATTGCATGAACAGCTTCAAAATTTATATAGATTAGAAGATGCCTTGTACCGTGCAGATGTGTGCCCTCGTGCTTTCTTTGTCCCTTTCCAATTAACAGGTCATAGTCCAGTACAGTGGTTGTGTCAGAAGAATATTTTGTTGCCATATGGTCACCAAATGCCGAGATAAGAACTCATTTAGATCCATTTATCATAGTTTGGATCTGTTTCCATCAGATTAGTGATGGTTTTTTTTAGCCAAGTTCCAATAAATTATGCATTTATTGCATGAACATGTGATTGAATCATGTAAATCACACTGATTTGGTATTCAAATTATATTAATCATGTTATGGGCAATTCCTTTTTGGGCCAATGAACTTGTTTTGTCAAGTAAACAGTAGTGGTGAATTGAGGCTCCCATGCCACTGTGGTAGATGACAGGTGGCATTGATAGAATGTTTATTGCACATAGCTATCTGTGAAGGTGATGTGTCATGTTAGTGTGATATATAATTGTTTGTTCTGATTCTTTTTTTATCAGTTCACAATTTTTAATTCAATTTGTTGTTGGCTACTATAAATTGAGTATTGTCTACCATTGTGGTGAAAAGATATTCCATTCATTATTCCATCAATGAAAATGTTATGTTAACAGTATTAGTATTTGAGAATGACAGTGTTCTATTCATATACATGTACAAACCATTCCACATGGTGCATAGAGTCACTTTCTGTAACCCTACATTTATGTCTAATGGCTAACTCCTGATGTTTCATTTTGCACAGGAAATTCTTCTCTTCTACTCTGGTTGGAATGATATCTGCCTGTGGAGCAATAAAGATGGAGTGATACTCAACTTACAGTGTTGTTCATTTACTAAGATCACAATAGAGGGTGAAATACAGAGTGGTCCTTGGTCAAATCATCTTGACCCACTGGTTTGATTGATGATTGGTTCTTTAATGGATAAACCTGATGTGTTTTGTCAGTGTTATTGGCCTTGACATTGGCCCCCATATGCACCAAGCTCAATTCTACCCCATATACACATCCATCTGCAGTACTTCTCTCAGTCCAATATAATTTTTTTGTGCAATATTGGCGATAAAAAAACTTGCTGTCCCGTTGCTCACTGCATTAAAAAAATTGCATGTCCCGTCCCTTGTTGCATGAAAAAAAAATCTGGTCCCTTCCACAAATACACCGGTCCCGTCCCCAGGTAAATTTTGCTCGGCCCCTTACATTCATCGGATTGCCATCGTCCAAAATGTGTTGTCCTAGAACCCAATAACAGCGTGATGTATAATGTATATGACTCGGGAAAGGCCTTGCTCAGGAGAATGACAGATAAAAAACAATTTTGGACTGGTTTTCAGAGAGTGGGGAGGGCCACACCCAAATTGTGTGTTCGTGTGTTATTAGCATATACGATAGGCGAGATTAAATTAGTGCCAAAATTGGCGTGAGTAAGCGCATGTATCTCAAGGCGTGTGTATAATAACGAGCATCAGATCCTGCAATCAATATATAGCAGTCATCCACATTGTGTTTTCCTATACGTGGTTCACCTTGAATTGAATTACCGTAAACTATATACAAGTTAGCTATTCTGCTTTTTGAGACTCGTATAAATTCCATGAAATATATAAGAACTTGTATTGTTTAAACAAAAAATGATGGGAAAAAATACAGTACCAAACTAGTATAAATATTCAAATCATTGCCGAGTTAATCATATATATGCGCACTGGTTGACCTAAGTGTTGATAGCAATAAAATAGAACAGGAAAATGTTTATCTGGAATGAGTTTGTAGACTTTGATACCCTGAAATAACCAAGTCTTGTAAAATGTATCTTCTATATGAGAAGACAAGTAATTTCACCCAGCGCCAGGACGTTTTTGCTGCTGGGCAAGTGCACTAAACCATTAACCAATAAAGAGATGTAAATAAAGCCTGGAATTTGTTGATCAGTTTTTTCCTCTATTTTGCTTCCTGTACTTTAAGATATGTACATATTAAATCGGTGATCTCTATTCATTAATATAAACCACTAAATAACTTACATGCCACGTAACTGGCCATTTCATCGCTCGTATTTATTAAAACAACGTGTAAAAAATAAAGCACGATCGTTTAGTTTGCATTAACTGTACGTTCGCATTTATATCAGTAACCCCATGAAACTTCATCAGCATGACGTTGAAGTCAAAACGAGTTATCAGTTAAAAACCCTGAATCCCAATCGGATTTCATGAGCGTATTCTATCTATAATATATGGAGCTTAATTTCATTCCGAAATGGCGAAATTTAATCTTCCGGATCATCAAACATGTGTATTCGTTAAACGCTATAAATAATACCTATGCAGATGATAAAGACACACCGGGTTTCATAAAAGTTGCATATAAATAGATACATATTTATCAGGTGATCACATTAAAAACAGGTCAACCACGTGTATTAAAGCAGTTTTACAGTGAAACCTATAGTTCACAGAATACAGCCACTGCAAACTGTGGCAGATTGACATGAATATGTAGGTTGTAAGACCACATCAGCGTTAAGTTGACAATTGTGTCTTTATTTTCTTGGTATCTCGTCTATTGTGTACAGTTTCGTGGAAATGGGCGTTTTCCAGGAAAATTTCTGCTGTGTTGAAAAGAAAAGCTAAATCTATGTCAAGCACTTTGTCCCAAACAAGCTTGAGTTCACTCGTTTAAAAGTGTGAAATGCTTCGGGCGAAATTGGGACACACGTTCTCCATGGTGGTGTTTGAAAATAAGTATATGTACGCTCATATATCAGCTGGTTTCATCAGGTCCCTTTGTCTCCTTGTTCTTCGCTGATTCACCCCGACAAATTTTCGCGTATTTGCCAATAATCGCTTGAAGATCCAATTAACCGATGTGATGGATAAGAATGCCCTGGTGGTTAATGTCCCTTTCCATGTCCTTTTCTATTGTAACTAAGGGCGGTGACTTATCCCCAATGTGGAGAAAAGTGTCCTACCTGGGTTAGTAGATAGGAGACAGACGCTTGTAGCAACCGGAAATTCTTAATTTTCACACCGGGACCAATGCTGATCATTTTTATAAAAGACATTTTGCACATTGTTTTCCTCAGTGAACGAAATTAAAAGGATCGCTAAAGTACATATTAAATGTTGTGAATTTTATATGTCAAATTTATTCTGTGGTTCAAAGCATCCTTAATTGTGTTTCAAACATCCATGGGAGGGTATTCTTTATTAAAAGGCGGTGATGTACACTCGCAAATGGCGCCAGGTTGCTGACCTCACGCTGTACAAGGAACGTATAATCGCTTTAAAACCCTGACTGCGATTTGATTAGATAATATTTTGTATTCAGTGTCCAAATATCAACCAATAAGTGTTAGTATCAGGAACCCGACACGAACCAAGCATTGCAACGAAATGCTCGAATAACACAGATAAGGTGCCTCTAGTGGCCAATACACTGTAGAAGGAATATCAGATGCTTTGGATCAGCGGGGAAACAAGGAGAGTGATCAAGGGCGTATAGTGAGACAAGCTGGTATATGAGCGTGATGTGTGTGAAGACAGCTTTCTTTCTACAATTTTAGAAACCGTCTCCGGTTGTTTGTTTGTTGTCCAGAGCGTGCGGCTATCATGAACAAGTTGTTGGGTTCATGTGGGAAACCCAATGGGAAAAAGGTTCCAAAAGGGCACCTGGTGCCCAATGGGGGGGCCGAATGAGTATTTTTTGGTTTGGAAGCTGCGAGACTTCGCCATGCTACCTGTGGCGTTGGGCTGATTCACTTAGAGCACACAACAATGGGGCCGAAATTTACATACTATTACATATGCGAATCTATTTGTTACTATTAAACGATCACAGTTTTGGAAGAAAGGTCATGGTGATTTGTCAGGAAATCTGAGAGATCACTGAGTGCATAAAAAACAGAAAAAATGCACATAAGGCTCGATTGGGGATCGAAAACATTGTTTAGTGAGAATATTGTGAAATTTGAATATGATAGTTATGGAATAGGAGGGATTGACTGAAGCCCGAAGAAAAGCGGTCAAGAGCATTCCATTAACACACAGACCGTGAGAAAACAATGGTGTAACCTGCCCCTCCGAGAGAGCTTTGCTGACATATCGGCAAAACATTAGTATAATGTGAAAGCATTGTACAAAATGACATGCTTTGTCCTCTTCTGCATTGTATGGTCAAAATCATATATAATCACACTATTTTTGCTGGAATCACCTGGAAATATACTGAAAATGAATTGCTGATGTTCGGAAATCATTTCTATTTCCCTCATGAAGATATGTTTAGGCTGTCAGCAGAATGTAATATGGCCAGGTTTCTAAGCACCAACACAATTATGGGATGTGGATAAACACCATGTACATGTATATTTGATATTTTTGGAAAGGTTATGCAATGCACTAAACGAATATGTGACATTTATTTGAGGCGATTGAGGCGATTTCGACTGTATAAAAATATCATAATGTGACAACATTTTTCCAAATGACATTTTAGCCCTTCACTGAATTTTATGATCAATTTAATAAATTATCAAATTACTTTTTGCCCCAAAAGCCGGGAAGTTTACTGGACATGCCCATCTGCAGGGCGAAAACATTTCTTGTCTCCATGAAACCATATTTTGTGGGAGCTCAGCATAATGAAATGTGGTCAAATTTCCAAGCACGAAGACAATTCTGGAATGGGGGTAAGTAGTATATAAAAGTTAAATTCCTTAGGATTGACCTACTTATTTTCTCAAGGTCATCTGGCGATCACGTGATCAAGGCATGTACTGACCTGTCTAGGCTATAGTTCCGGGTCAAAGGTCAAAAATAGTTCCATGTATTCATCCGCGGTGATGCGGTCTGGCGGTGATGCGATCGCGGAAAAAAGCTTCCGCGGAGAAAAAGTAGTCCCTAGATAAAATGATCCGATTGGGTCGAGGGAGGTATCAAAGTGAAGCATTCGTGAAGGGGCATCTGATGGGCTGGGTGTGGGATTGAAATATCGGCATTCTGCGCATGCGCGGTGGCCCAAGGGTATGGAAATAGACGTTTTGGAGCTAGGGGAGCCCCTAATGGTCCAATGGGGTCATATGAGGTATTAATGTGAAGCATTCATGAAGGGGCATCTATTGGGCTGGGTGTGGGATTGAACTATCGGCATTCTGCGCATGCGCGGTGGCCCAAGGGTATGAAAATAGACGTTTTGGAGCTAGGGGAGCTACTAATGGTCCAATGGGGTCGAGTGAGGTATCAATGTGAAGCCTAGGTGAAGGGGCATTCAGGCAATGGGGTGGGTGCATGTAAAATTTTCCCTAAAAAATACGGAACTCGGACTTTATCGAAAAATCCGGGAAAATACCTATATGGGGTATGGGGGGTATATAGGTCGCCGGGCTTAACGGGGCTCGCCTGTCAATAGAGTTATCTCCCCCCAGTTCCAGGGTGGGTGTATGTAAAAATTTTCCTGAAAAAAACGGAACACAGACTTTATTCTAAATTACGGGAAAATGCCTATAAGGGGTATGGGAGGTATAGGACCATCCTGGGAAACCTACTTCTCGACATTTGCGGTATAGGTTGTGGGGTCTCGTTTTCTTAGTCTCGTCAAGACAAACATGATAAGAAGTGTCCCGGAGCGAAACGGTGAAATTTTTGAAAAAAGTCACCGAGCCCCATATAGGCCCATAATGGGATATAGGACCGATGTTTGTCCCCCTGGGAAACGTACTTCTATACATTTGCGGTAGGGTTGTGGGGTCTCGTTTTACTCGTCTCGTCAAGACAAACATGATAGGAAGTGTCCCCGTGCGAATCGGTGAAATTTTTGAAAAAGTACGATATAGCTCCATATAGACATATATATATAAATATATATTCCCATACTGGGGTATAGGTTCAATGTTTATCCTACTGGGAAACCCACTTCTATACATTTGCGGTAGGGTTGTGGGGTCTCGTTTTTCACGTCTCGTCATGTAGAACATGATAGGAAGTGTTGTGGAGCGAATCGGCGAAATTTTTGAAAAAAGTCACCAAGGCCTGGGTAGGCCCATAGGCCTATACTGCATGGCTATGGGTGTATAGGGCCATACGGGGTGGACATGTTGGAGTCTAGGTGAGTCCCTAATGGTCCAATGGGGTCGAGTGAGGTCTTATTTTGAAGCTCTCGTGGAGGAGCACTTGACTACACTAATGGTTCGTCCGTGTTCAATAGTCTGCGCATGCGCAGATTGGCCCGTAGTATAGAAAGTAGGCATTTTGGGGTATGTGGATGTGTGTTTGGGTTAGAGATGGGCTATTCACGGTTCGAATGGGTCGTGTGAGGTATCCATGTGAAGCCTAGGTGAGGGAGCCTCTGATGGCGTGGATGTGGGGTTGGAATATCGGCATTCTGCGCACGCGCGGTGGTCAAAGGGTATGAAAATAGCCGTTTTGGGAGCTAGGAGAGCCACTATTGGTCCGATTGGGTCGAGTGAGGTATCAAAGTGAAGCATTCGTGAAGGGGCAGCTGATGGGTTGAGTGTGCGGTAGGAATATCATTCTGCGCATGCGCAGACGCACTGCGGAGCTCTCGTCCAATCAGAAGCGAGTATTTCAAATCCGTGACAGAGCTCTCAGCCAATCAGAAGCGAGTATTTTGACCCGGTGCATTATGGGACATATCAAAGATGGCGGCACGTATTTCAAGATGGCGGCACATCCGGTGTCGAAAACTGGCCATTTCTTCGGGATGTGGTCACCTAGTGTCGAAAACTGGACCCTGTATGGGTCCCGCTAGCGCCTTGACGCCATGATATAGACCGGGGAGAGAAAACAACAACAACAAGGATGACACATGAGGGAACAACAACAACAACAAGTTTTTTCTCATATAGTTTATTTTCCCCTCCATCATAACATACCCACGCTGGGGGAGCCGCGTTGGGTATGTTTACAATTCAAGAAAGACTCTTGTCCAATCAGAAACCGCCATTTGCATCTGTCCTATTCGTTCCTGGCCGTTAGATGTATTCTTGTCCAATCAGAAGTCGCCATTTCAGAGAGTTCCTTCTTCGGTCATGTTCATTCTGAACCGTTTATTCTGATCATCGTCGGACAGGCCCGGATATTCTTCGGGCAGCATGTCCTGAAACAGTTGTTTGCGCATTCTGATCGCATTTTCCAGGGCCTCTGTGGGTGGTAGCCCCATGGCCTCTTCCAAGTGACGCTTGGTCTTCATGATGGACCTGTGCGTGGGGTCGCCTTTCATTTCAAGCGGTAGTAAGGTATACTGTTCATAGATCGCCATGGCTGTTTTCCTGATGCGGGAGCGCATTTGGGTGTACGTCTGTTGTAAATTATCCACTCCGGCGTCCTCGATCGCTTCAGCGTGAGTATTGATAGCTGCTGTCACAATACGATCCCAGAAGGTAGGTTCTGCCTCACTTTCCTGGGATGTAGGCTGACTCTCTGAGGTCAAGCTCTCCATATCAGTAGATATACTGTCAGCAATCTTGGATTCAGTATCAGTCGATGCACTCTCATCAATCTCTGTATCAGTATCTGCCTCA
>JAVTVY010040917.1:0-17809 GCA_036873755.1 Hanleya hanleyi | reverse complement strand
TAATATCACTGATCTGAGATAATTGATTGAATTATTTAATTGCCGTTTATCACAATTTAGTTTTGGGACCTACATACATAGTTTATGTGTGTCCAACCTTCCTACACAGAGTATAGGTGATCAGACTTCACACAGCGACCTATGTATTTCGAGTACATGTATTGTTATATCACTGATCTGAGATAATTGATTGAATTATTTAATTGCCTTTTATCACAGATTTGTTATGGGACCTACATACATAGTTTATGTGTGTCCAACCTTCCTACACAGAGTACAGGTGATCAGACTTCACACAGCGACCTATGTATTCTGAGTACAAGTATTGTAATATCACTGATCCGAGATATTTGAGTGAGCTAGTTAATTGCATTTTATCACAGATTTGTTATGGGACCTACATACATAGTTTGTGTGTGTCATAACTTCTTTAATAAACATTCAATAGTACATGTATTGCAATATCATCTGGAACATTTGAGTAAGCTAGCTAATTATATTTTATCCAAGTTCAGTTATGGGACCTAGATACACAGTTTATGTGTGTAAGACCTTCCTACGAAGAGCATAGGTGGTCAGAATTCAGAGTGACTTATGTACCCGAGTCGAATATATTACAATATGTATTAATGATCTGAGTCTTACTATGCTGAATAATAATGCATATTGCAGTGTTTATTAATAAGACTTCCGTGTGCATAGACAATGAGTGTCAACCTTCCTACACATACTATATGTGGCCAGACATGCACCTAGCCAATGTGAGTACATGTGGTCAGACTTCACACAATGACTTATGTATCTTAACTCAATTATTCTACATGTATTGATGATTTGGGATATATTGAGTGTTGCATTGGTTTCTTGTATTCAACATCACAGTTAATTCCCAGTAAACAAGACCCCAGTCTTCTCATCTACATGTAGCTGCAGGGTGTAATGTTGGGTCATCTGCTTCACAAAATGAGAGGGCTACATGTATATGCACATTATTTATCATTCTATCACAGTAATGGGACTTTGTTTGCATATGATGGTGTCACTTTTCTATCATAAGTAGTATGCTGGCCATTGTGGACGATTTTTTTGTAAGTGAATTACTGCACTAAGGATGTTCAGGGATGGTGATGATTCAAAACAGTTCTGTTTTCTTCCTCCTCTGGATGTAATACCACATCTTTAGCCTGATGATTCGTTGTATCACGTTACCATTTCATCGTTTCTATCACATTGAATGATTCCGGTGACCATTATCTTGTGATGCAGGAATGTCAAATAGACCAAATATTTCACATAGTCCAAGTTATGAAATAATGCACGCACTTTCACCATCGTCCGAAACCCTGAAGTTTAATGATAGGCGCTGTGACGTGTCTCTGATCTTTCTTGCAAGCAGTTGGTCCTAATAAAGAAATAAAGAATTGTGTAAGATAATCTGTTTTCACTATCCTGTCAATATAAGCTTACATTTATAAGTACATGTACCATTCAGTAAAATTTTGACTCATCAACATGGAGCCTTCTCCAGATGAAGCATTGATGACCTCCCCAACCCACCCACCAACACAGTGACAAAATTATTCATTCTTGTTGCTGGTTTTAGTATGGTCTATGGGCATAATATATCTCATTATTAGTGTTGAAAATGGTAGATTATTCCTTACATCTTCAACTGCGATAAAATCCATTACATGATGATGATGTTCACTCTGTGGGAGCCATATACACTGTCTCCCCATTCATC
The DNA here is from genome assembly GCA_036873755.1 of Hanleya hanleyi. Classification (NCBI taxonomy): domain Eukaryota; kingdom Metazoa; phylum Mollusca; class Polyplacophora; order Lepidopleurida; family Hanleyidae; genus Hanleya; species Hanleya hanleyi. The sequence goes on along the minus strand of JAVTVY010040917.1, from coordinate 16,065 downwards.
TTCCTTCAACAGTCAGACACAAACAAATGGATTCCTTCTGACCTTCTCCCCGCTACACTTACTGTAGGAGAAAATACAAAAATATTAAATGGAGTAACATCAAACAGAACTAATATATTTATAAAGGTTGGGAGAAATATCCCGATTTTCATGACAGGCACTCATCCTCCCGATCCCACACAACCCTGGCAATTTCTGGCAAGGCTTTGGTGTTTGGACCTCCCATTGAAAAGGAAATATCCGGGACAAAAGAGTGACAATACAACTTGCAGCAGATCCTTTGTCAATTACATTTCGTGAGTCTTACACCAAATCGTTGCCCAATTTCTCCCCCCCCCCCCGGAATATCTCACAAAATCAATCCCCCATTGTCCTGCCACATAAAACAGGATTGTGTGTAGTGGGCATGGTGATGGGTGGTGGTGGCTGGGGGGAGGGGGGGTGTAATACAATGGTACAGCTGTGATGTAATATATTTACTTACTACTTGACATTCATCATAGTGTATTTCAAATACCACAAATGGTGTATTTCATAAACACCTAGAGTGACTCTTTATGACGGATCAGGCACTAGGGTGGACTTCTCACACATTCTCACTTAATCATTGGATAAACAGTTACAAAATATTGACATATCCCATTGGACACAAAATTTTGCCAATATTTGATGTAGTCTTGCGACATCATGTAACTATTATAAATTCATTGGACTGATTAGAATTTCAGGCAAAATTGAGGGGTGACTGAATGTTAAACAACGTTTTGAATTATTATAGGATTATAATCTGCATAGGAATATGTCCAGTGTATAAATAAAAAAATACTATATAATGTCTTTTTGGGGGGGGGGGGAATATGACATTAATGCATATTGGTTTACAATGACCTTCCACAAGGGGTATTGCACGTATTTGTGTGGACAATGCAGCTAATAATTACTGGTATCCATATGTGTATAGCTGATAAACTGACCTTCTCCCCGCTACACTTACTGTAGGAGAAAATACAAAAATATTAAATGGAGTAACATCAAACAGAACTAATATATTTATAAAGGTTGGGAGAAATATCCCGATTTTCATGACAGGCACTCATCCTCCCGGTCCCACACAACCCTGGCAATTTCTGGCAAGGCTTTGGTGTTTGGACCTCCCATTGAAAAGGAAATATCCTGGACAAAAGAGTGACAATACAACTTGCAGCAGATCCTTTGTCAATTACACTTTGTGAGTCTTACACCAAATCGTTGCCCAATTTCTCCCCCCCCCCCCCGGGAATATCTCACAAAATCAATCCCCCATTGTCCTGCCAAATAAAACAGGATTGTGTGTAGTGGGCATGGTGATGGGTGGTGGTGGCTTGGGGGGGGGGTGTAATACAATGGTACAGCTGTGATGTAATATATTTACTTACTACTTGACATTCATCATAGTGTATTTCAAATACCACAAATGGTGTATTTCATAAACACCTAGAGTGACTCTTTATGACGGATCAGGCACTAGGGTGGACTTCTCACACATTCTCACTTAATCATTGGATAAACAGTTACAAAATATTGACATATCCCATTGGACACAAAATTTTGCCAATATTTGATGTATTCTTGCGACATCATGTAACTATTATAAATTCATTGGACTGATTAGAATTTCAGGCAAAATTGAGGGGTGACTGAATGTTAAACGACGTTTTGAATTATTATAGGATTATAATCTGCATAGGAATATGTCCAGTGTATAAATAAAAATAAATACTATATAATGTCATTAATGCATATTGGTTTACAATGACCTTCCACAAGGGGTATTGCAAGTATTTTTGTGGACAATGCAGCTAATAATTACTGGTATCCATATGTGTATAGCTGATAAACTATGATACAGGGGCCTAGTGTTATTTTGGAAATACATACATAGCCTAAGCCTTATATTTCATTCATCCACTTCTGGTATGGGAAAACGACATGCTAAATGTAATAAGTAATTGGAAATTGTAAAATACCACCAAGTGGTAACAGCAAATTATATCAATGACATATTCAAACAGACAGCACTGCAGACAGCAAAATTCTTTCACGCAGTGAATGAATGAATGATGAACAACAATGAACTTCAAGCATAGTCCAGTTTTCGACAGCCCCGATTTCAAAACACAAAGCGAAAGGGGACGAGATTTCTGCGCACACTCCTAAACGTATTCAGTGTTGAAGCGCAGTTCAAATGAATGTTTGTCCATAATACTTACCAGAAAACAGATTGATGTAACGGGACGAGTAATGTTGAGCAGCAAACAAACAACACCGTACCGCAAGCTTTTCTCCAGACACAGCAGGTGGCGCTTCGTAAAACAAAGGGCGATAACCGATAGCCGAGTTGAACCAAATTCCAGTTGAACGTTGAACCAGAAAGTGGTTTTTTTGACTACCACGGCGGGAAGAGCGATAAAGAGGGCGGGAAATACGTTGAACCGATTTACAGTTGAACGTTTACTCGGTCGGGAATAATTGTGACCCACACAACAGTATTACATGTTTCATTTTGATAACTTCTATGGTTGTTTCTGACGGTGGATAGGCTATTATATGGGCGAGAATAGTAATATGTCATCAAAATAAGTGCATAACAGCGAAGTTTCCCAAATCGACACGCGTTATTAACGAGTTCGACGTTCAGCCGATTATTAGTTTTAAGTATTACCACATAATTTGTTTGGAAAAGGCTACAAAATTTTACTTTAATATTAACAAGAGAATTTTTCTCTGCTCTCAGGCATCCATATGCCATTGTTTCAGTCATATTGGTGTCGTTCACCATGCACGAAGTTTCATGTGGTTGAACGTTGAACCAGTTATAGGTTTAACGTAGAACCAATAATAGGTTCAACGTTTACTACCAACCTAGTATCATGTGGTTATACGTAGAACCAGTTATAGGTTGAATGTAGAACCAATAACAGGTTCAACGTTTACCTCCATGCAAGTATCATCAATTCCAACTGAAACGTTCAACCAGATTCCGGGTAAACGTTTACTGTCATTAAAAATTGGTTCAACGTTGAACTGATAACAGGTTGAACATTTACTCCCCGAAATTGGCCGTTTTTACAGTGGATGATGGTGCCTTTGGTGCAAGTATTCGCGTGATCACGGGGTAGTGTTAGATATTCATGGTGTTTTAATGTCACAATCGACCCATGCTTGAGATACAACGTGCTCTAGAAAGCGACGTGTAATGTCATTTTGATTAACCCTCTCTGGCCTGGGCTTTTTGGGACTTGTCCAGACCTGGAGAGGGACCATTTCGATCCCACGACCATTGTTTTTCTTACCTCTTGAGCTAGGGGATTGAAACTTACCACACTATAACCTGTTAAGCTTTAACAGAAAACGTAAAAAGAATCCAAGATGGTCGCTTTGATGACATCACAGTGACGTCATTTTCAAAGATGACATTTTTTGCTCGTTTTTTCCAGGTTTTTCGATTTTTTTCATTTATGCAATTTATCTGCAAAAACTGCGCGATAAATTAGTGAATATTGGTGTGATGTGGAAAAAAGTTTTTGTCCACTTTTCATGTCGGAAAAGTAGAAATTTTGACGAAAAATGACGAAAACATTTTTTTTCTGGTACACCACGTGGCTGACATGTTGAATTTACCCATGATTCTCTACTTCGGGTGTAAAGCTCTCAATTCTTTGTCGTTTCACAGAAATTTTGGTAGGGAACATTTTGCCCAACCACCAGGCCTGGTAGATTTAAGGTATATTGGAGAGTTATGAGGATTTCTCGATAGGAACATCTCAGTGTCAGGTAGGCATTATTACATCTAACCTAGGTACATGTAACTAGGCAAAATCTGTCTGAATCTGTAAGTTTCTTATTCAATCACTCTCTTACCACTACTTGGTCGTAGTGTCGAAGAATCTTTGTATTGAAATTGTATTTAGGCTGCTATGGGTTGTGGCGCGAGAGAACGAGCCGACATCTGTTGTTGAATTATCTCTATTTGTGCTTCTCCGAAGCCGGGTAATATTCATTTCTCAGGGTCAATATGCATCTACGTGAGTGGGAAATATGCCATTTAAGATTGATAAAGGCTCTGGGGACATCGCAAATCGTCCAGGTAATATATTGATGGATATGGCGTTCTCGGAGAGTGAATAATCCAGCAAAAATAAACGTAAAACACATTATCTGTATCGTCATTAGCTGTAGTGCAGCTTTCAACGTAGATATGATTTAACCTGACACGACTTTTAGTGTGATCAAGAGGGCAATATAAGTAAAACCAAGATGGACTAAGTAAGTAAAACTGACAGTTCGTCATGTTACGCGAGTGGCAATAACTAATCAAACCATTCGTTGGATTTATAATCGGAAACAAATGAGGTGACACAGTTTGGATCATAGGTGAATTATCACAGGTCACGCTGACCGAGATTCAATGCTTATACATGTAAGTACACGTGTGTAATTGTCTACATTACTGGTTGTGTTCACGCGATCCGCATACGTAGGATTGTGTAATGTATTTTGCTGATCTTCAAATAAGATAAAGATCAATGCTTTCTGCTTTCTATTTTTCTCTCTCAAAGTATTGGCGAATATGATAGTGAATTCTAACATGCTCCACGTTATAGCCGTGCGCTGATTGGTCCAGACCTCAAAACATGCGGAGATTATCACACGATAATCTTCATTTGTTTGTTGTGATCTGTTTCATTCACGTGCCGAACTGGTGACGTCTCATTCTTGTGACGCAGTGCTACAAAGCTGAGCGACGATTGGTTCATTCACTGCGCAGTGGGCGGAGTTCACACAGCTGCAGCTCGTGAACGGACAGCAGGCGCCGAGCATGGCCTGCAAACCAGTCACGAAAATCTTGCATCAAAACGGGATAAATTTGCAGAAAATTTGCCATTCCGCTTATGAAATGAGGAAATAGTTATGATTGTTCATGTTAGAATGGAGTTAATGACCTTCTTAGTGAATATTATCGTGTAATAATTTTTCGATGTTTAGTTTTAGACCTCATCAAAAAACCTCGCGGCTACGCCGCTCGGTTTTTTGATTGACGGTCTAAAACTAAACATCGAAAAATTATTACACGATAATATTCACTAAGGCGGTCATTAACTCCTAATTATAATGGTAGGTGAAATATATTTTATGCGTTGACAAGAATTGGAATCAATGGTTAAAAACATACAAAATGCTAATTTCCGAGGATCCATCATGATAATAAATTTTAGATTTAGCGATGATCCTTTACAGGTATATAGTCGGCTACATGTATCATGTCCCACAATTCCTTCCAGAATAACGAAGAAAAGTTTGGTAGGGAAGGTAGAAGGGCAGATAGGGTTTACAATTTGTGAAACAAATTGAATGTTGCGAGATATCATGAATACTCGAAATAAACAAAGAGACTACTGCAATGCGATACATAGTGTATTGTCTTAGCTTTGAAAGACAACAGTCGTCATCATCAGAGAAAATCTAATGCACATATAGGCAAATCTCGCCTTGCTCTGAACAATAGTATGTCATCTACACCTCCGTACCTTTTCAATGTATGATATGACCTATTTGACACATTCAATTGTTGTTGTCTTGCAGTTCTGTAATGGTGTATAGTTTGTCGTTTGCTTTCTCGTGTACTGTACTTTCAACTATTCAGGGGAGTTGATGTCACCTACATGTACATGTACGCATATAACCCACCTGTACTCTCACTCGGTGCATTAGTCACTCTCTGGAGATGGAGACAGTTGTCTTTGAAAGCTACGAGAATAGACTATGTATGGTATTGCAGTACGTAGTTGCTTTATATATTTGGAGTTTAGTTAAACCTCTCCACACTGGGATATTTAATATTACGAATAGTCATGCCAATATATCTATGCAACATATGTTACTTATTTATTAGTGTCATTCCGGAAATTATCGAAAATATATTTAAATTAGCAGATCATCTATCCTTTCTGCTTGGTTCCATAAAGCAAAGAGCAGAATTGTCATATACAACATTTTCGGAGCTCTTTGGGATATGTACCAATAAAACAGATTCTCCGACACCTAAACCTTATTCAGGGACATCCATCCAGTCTGGGATCCAAATTTACGAAAAAGAAAAAAATGTGTTGAACATTCGTCAAGCACGAAACCGATTCTTTCTACATGATATTATATTGGTGAATAATTCTTTGCTTAGGGACCGTTCAAAATTTATCTTGAGGGGGGGGCCGGTGGAAATTCAGCTGGTGACCCTAAGTTATGTGTGACCCCCCCTCCTTTGGCTGGAAGGTTACCAGTGACCCCCCCTCACCTGATACCATATTTATCAATGACCCCCCCCCCCCGCCATCTCACCACAAGGTCATTCCCCCCATGGACATTTCCCCCAGTGGGCATTTCCCCCGGTGGACATTTCCTTCAATGGACATTTCCCCCACCCTACAATGTATTTTGAACATAGTTTTTAAATAATTTGGCACATCATATTTTATATAGCACATTTTTAAACAATATTATGGATCACATAGTGATAACATATAAATCATATACATATTATATATTTTAACATTTTAAGAAAACATATCACATTGTGGTAAAATAAAAGATGTATTTTTAAACAATATTATTTTGTTTTATTTTTTACCTCAGTTTTCACTTCAGTTCGGTTTTATGCTCATCAAATGGCTTCATGACACCGACCTATGAACAGTTAATGTTACGCTATATACCATGTATACATCTTTCATATTGTTTTTTAAATGCGCTGACTATAATACTGATATATACTGTGTATATGTATAATAACTTATCACTTTGTGACTCAATTATCGTAAAACATATGTGGAAATCCTTACATCTTTATATATAGAAAAAAATTGCGTTATTACAAAATTATTTAAAAACCATGTTCAAAATAACCTAAAAATATAGGGTGGAGGAAATGTCCACTGGAAGAAATGTCCACTGGGGGAAATGTCCAAGGGGGAAATATCCGTACACCATTCCAACATATCCAGGGGTACTAAAATGATGCAGTGTGAAATTATATTAAGACCGATTGAAAACACGTTAATAATATGAAGAGCTATTCGTTGATAAACTGATTCGCGGTATGGTATTTTTCATATGAAAAAGTGACAGGGAACGTGACACAGTTCTGTACTACGACGTAACTGCGAGGAGCTCGGAGATTACATTCTGTATGACGTATTTATTCGCATTCACCGGTTTGAGGTAAAATTATGTCATACTGCATAATTATGATAGATAATACTACATACAACCGCTCAGGGAAACAATGAGGTTATGTTTGTTATACTGACACAGACATGAACTTTATAAAAATACGGACGAATCCGACATGATTAATTTCATGCATTCATCATGTCGGCTTCGCTACAAAAACCCTGCAAAAAATAGATGGCATTTTATTATCATAAAACTATTAAAATTATTATATTTTATAATATTATCCTCATCATGACTTTAACTACCGTCAGTGCAACTTGTCTTGTAGTACGCCACAATTTATTTCTTCAACTTTGGGGCAGCATAAATTATTGAAATTATTTGTTTCAGTCTCAAAATTCAGGCTATATTCATTTAGCTAGTCAATGTCCACAAGGTTCAGGCTGCACTGCACCTGGATGTGTTTAGATAAAGGATTTGCTATAGATGCACTGTGTACTAACTCAAATCTAGTTGAATAGGGGCCTAGCTAGCTTTTAATACATCTTGAGAAGAGTAAATATGATTATAAAGCCATTTACCAGTCTCATGTCCTACTACACTACAGGAGGTTTGTACAGCGATTAATGCTAACAGAACATAGGTCTATGTATGGTACTGTATGTTGTTTAGGCTTATGATAAACCATAGAGCCTACTGTTTAATAGGCTCCATGGATAAACAAAGCCGTGTTCTGATACATGTGTTTCCTGATCTAAAGTCCACCCTGGTTCTTCAACATTAAAAACATGAAAGTCATACAGAAGCTCAAGAAATCTTAGCTGAACAGCTGCCCATTTATCATCATCATTTATCTAGTTACTGATGACCCCCCCCCCCCTCTACACACAGTCTAGTTACACATGACCCCCCCTTCGTAGGGCTCGAAGTTATTGGTGACCCCCCCTCAAATTCCACCGGCCCCCCCCCCCCTCAGGATAAATTTTGAATGGTCCCTTAGGTGGACTTTAAGTATTCATAATTTTATTAGAAGTGGGGAAATTTGAGCCCGATTTAGTGCAGACCACTTGAGCTTCATCTGGCCTAGGCGGTTTAGGGTGTACCGCAGCCTGGGCTGATTTCCCACTCACTCCCTATATACTTTCATTATCACTGAAGGTAGGGGACTGAAACCTTCCATACTATAGCTATACACTTGCTCGAGCTCTACACGAAAATGTGAAAAAATCCAAGATTGCTGGTCTGATGACAATGACGTCATATCGCCAGGAAGCATAACCTTTTCTCTCCATTTTTTCCTTTGTGAGTCTGTGGCACTAAAAGTATTCCATATGTTAAAGAATGCTTATTATATTGGAAATAATATATCTTTTTTGTCTTTTGAAGCAGAAAAACACCGAAAGTTTGCGAAAAAAGGAAAAAGACTTGGCAAATTTTTGATAACACCTCATGGACGCCATGTTGAATTTCTCCATGATCTAGGATTATGCAAATGTGCTCAAAATGACACTCATGAACTCCAGATTCGACTCATTTCCGAATTCGTTTCTATTGCAGAGTTGCAGAGATAAGTTTATCCAAATTAGACACATGACTGACCAGTCAATTGAAAACCGCTAAATCCTTTGAAACCGAGTCCCTGCCAGTGTTGACCAAAGGTGCTCTTCAGATCACCATGCACCAGGATATGAATGAGGAATGATTACTTAACTCCAGGATCATCACGACAACCAACCCTAATTACACATTCACTGCATGCAATGGTGATCCGCTCTAGAGATCTGTGATGATGATGCTAGCGATGATGATGGTGATACAATCATACATGACTCTTATGAAATTTCTGCATCCATAATCAATAGCCCTCATTCACACAACAGTAATAACGTCTACACAGGTATAACGTAACACAGTTGAGGGAAGTTGGACCTCAGTTAACAGTTCACAGTTCACAATTCGAGACGGACCAGTCATTATTTCGCGAAGATATACAAATTTATCTACAACTAATTAACTATTAGTCCTAGAGTATTCATACTGGTACAGTTACAGTACTCGTCAAGGCCGACATTTTGATGTGAAAAATTTCCACTTCCGGTGATCAGGGGCGACGCCAGGAACTGAAGTTTGAACAGTTAACTGGGCCCTGCGAACTGTTAACTGGCTCCATAGCGCCAAAACCATTAGTCCTATAGTATTTATACTTGGTACAATTACAGTAGTCGTCAAGGCCGACATTTTGATGTGAAAAATTTCCACTTTCGGTGATCAGGGGCGACGCCAGGAACTGAAGTTTGAACTGTTAACTGGCTCATAGCTCCAAAACTATTAGGCCTAGAGTGTTCATACTTGGTACAATTAGAGAACTCGTCAAGGCCGACAATTTGATCTTTTAAGTGGCTTTTCCTCAGGATTCGGAGGTCCAGGATTAGAATGGATATCACCACAACTTAATAACAGTAACTGGGCTACAATGATATAAATATGTTGATTGCACATGATATCCAATATACTGATTAGAACCAGCTGGATAAAACCAGTGGAATAACTATGTAGAGTATACATTTTATTAACTAAATTCAAAGTATGTAATAATTTCTTGTGATTCTAGACAGAACATTTTATAACCCCACATTCCTACTGCCGCTCGATATTGTGTTAAGCTACAACCAGAACCACATTAGAAAGCGCGAATGCTCACCCAGTGACCAGTTGTGTCGAAATAAACACATATATCAAGTATGAACACTCTAGGACTAATGCTTTTGGCGCTATGGAGCCAGTTAACAGTTCGCGTCGCCCAGTTAACAGTTCAAACTTCAGTTCCTGGCGTCGCCCCTGATCACCGGAAGTGGAAATTTTTCACATCAAAATGTCGGCCTTGACGAGTACTGTAATTGTACGAAGTATAAACACTCTACGGCTAATGGTTTTGGCGCTATGGAGCCAGTTAACAGTTCGCGGGGCCCAGTTAACAGTTCAAACTTCAGTTCCTGGCGTCGCCCCTGATCACCGGAAGTGGAAATTTTTCACATCAAAATGTCGGCCTTGACGAGTACTGTAACTGTACCAAGTATGAACACTCTAGGACTAATGGTTTTGGCGCTATGGAGCCAGTTAACAGTTCGCGGGGCCCAGTTAACAGTTCAAACTTCAGTTCCTGGCGTCGCCCCTGATCACCGGAAGTGGAATTTTTTTTACATCAAAATGTCGGCCTTGACGAGTACTGTAATTGTACCAAGTATGAACACTCTAGGACTAATGGTTTTGGCGCTATGGAGCCAGTTAACAGTTCGCGGCGCCCAGTTAACAGTTCAAACTTCAGTTCCTGGCGTCGCCCCTGATCACCGGAAGTGGAAATTTTTCAGACCAAAATGTCGGCCTTCACGAGTTCTCTAATTGTACCAAGTATGAACACTCTAAGCCTAATAGTTTTGGAGCTATGAGCCAGTTAACAGTTCAAACTTCAGTTCTTGGCGTCGCCCCTGATCACCGGAATTGGACATTTTTCACATCAAAATGTCGGCCTTCACGAGTTCTCTAATTGTACCAAGTATGAACACTCTAAGCCTAATAGTTTTGGAGCTATGAGCCAGTTAACAGTTCAAACTTCAGTTCTTGGCGTCGCCCCTGATCACCGGAATTGGACATTTTTCACATCAAAATGTCGGCCGTGACGAGTACTGTAATTGTACCAAGTATAAACACTCTAGATCTAATGGTTTTGGCGCTATGGAGCCAGTTAACAGTTCGCGGGGCCCAGTTAACAGTTCAAACTGCAGTTCCTGGCGTCGCCCCTGATCACCGAAAGTGGAAATTTTTCACATCAAAATGTCGGCCTTGACGAGTACTGTAATTGTACCAAGTATGAACACTCTAGGACTAATGGTTTTGGCGCTATGGAGCCAGTTAACAGTTCGCGGCGCCCAGTTAACAGTTCAAACTTCAGTTCCTGGCGCCGCCCCTGAGAATAGGAAGTGGAAATTTTTCAGATCAAAATGTCGGCCTTGACGAGTTTTCTAATTGTACCAAGTATGAACACTCTAGGCCTAATAGTTAATTAGTGGTAGATGAATTTGTATATCTTCGCGAAATAATGACTGGTCCATCTCGAATTGTGAACTGTGAACTGTTAACTGAGGTCCAACTTCCCTCACCTGTAAAAAACAGGCTGATATTAAAGACATCATGATGTTCGTTTCATATAATCAAATCCGTATAGATACAGCTAGTGATGTAGTTGTGTGAACGCAGTACCGAATTGCCTCAGTAATTTGGACAATGATCGAATATAAGGCTGAAAGTTCAAATTGGTTGTAGATTAACCGTTCCAAACAGGCTCAACATCACTGTTAACTGTTGTGGATTACGCAATAGTTCTATAGCTTGATTTCCATGTAATTACGGGCCGACATAAGCATTCTGGTCCTGCCACTTATTCGTGCGGCCTTGATACAGCTATTACATCATTGCTTGGAAATATTTGTTTCTAATAGCGCTCAAGTGTGGTCATGTCATTCAAGATATCCACAGAATCAGCAACAATAAAAGCGTGGCTGGGATTCAAATCATCACATGGATATCTTTTGGTTCTTGTGATGGTGTCAGAAATATGCAGTCAGTGTATTTGTGTGTGGGGCCATACGACTTGTTCTAATTTTCCACCACCCTTTTAATTTTGCGTTTTGTTACACTAAATTCTGGATCTTCTTTCAAATACATTCACGTTCTCACGTTGGGGTGAGATATCACCAAATCCCAAGCATGCATTTTGTGCAATAAGAATGGAAAGAACTATGACGTATTTTAGTATCTGCGGACGTTAATGCTGGCTTTACTGCCGCAAATTGAGTTTTACAGACGACTTGTTAGCGGAGTCCGTAAAACGGATATTTGGGGCAGTAAGACCAGCATTAACACCCTCTCCCAGGCCAGATAGGGTGAAACTGCCCACCCATTCACACATGCGTCGCAGTCACTGGAACTTCACTATCAGTTAATAGCCTCTATTCCAAGCATCATTATTTCGTTCCTTCAGTTTTCTCGGAATAGCGGTGCTTCAGATTTCCACATGGGTTTCTAGTTGCTGAGATACTAACGCTTAAATTTTAACCTTCTATTTTATCCAATTTCGTTTAATCGAGAAACACAAAATTACACAGAAAAAGGACTCGGGCCTGAATTCGTCCATTTGGCACCGTTATTCTGTTGAAGGTGTGGTCTACTTGGCAAAGTCATACATATTAATCTCACGGCCAATATATTCATATTTTCATAATTTTGATAACTCAAGCTTTCTAATAACATGTTTATGTATATTGATCACGTTCATACTTTTCGCAGAAAAAGAAAGACAATTGCAAGTCGATCGTTAATACGCAAATTCTGAAACAGTTCTGCAATCAATTGGGTTCATGTGGAGGTCATAGCGTTTTGTTGCTTGAAAACTCAATTATATCATCGCAAAGAAAATGCCGAGCTAAACTCTACAGTGTATCCCATTCCATTTTCCGGTAATACACTTGACAGGTCGTCACTATTGTAGGATAAACGTTTCTGGGAATGTAAAATGAAACGAAGATGCCGCGAGATTATAGTATAATAGGATCGAGCCACGTATACATCTTTGTTATCTTCTTCAGGAAACCACTGCAGACCTATCTTCCGGCACTCACAGGTTGGTCTAAGATGAAGTGGCTCATCACAATTATGGTGCTGCTCTTGGTGCGGTTAAACGGAGAAATTACAGGCATGACAGGGTCACATCCAGCTGGATGCACCAACGCCGATGAGTTGACCAGGATTGATTCCAATGGAACGACACCAGTAACTGTAATGATCGGTGAACACACACAAGAACTGGACGCCGCTGACGCTTCCACTAGCTCTGACCAATCGAAGTCGGGTGCTTTTTCTGAAAATTGTTCTGTTATGTTTTCAAATAACTGTTCAATAACTTCCAATATCACAATTTATCGAGAAACTCCTGAGACACAGGAATCTGAGAAAGGACAACAGCCTACGGAAATTGCATCTAAAAAAACTCTATCCACTGTTCGTTTCATCGTCAATATATGTCTTCTTCCTATAATAGCTGTGCCTGGTTGTGTTTTTAATATTTTCAATATATTTATTATGACCAGAAAAACCATGCAGAATTCCACAAATTATTATTTAATTGCTTTAAGCATAGCTGATCTGTGGTACTTGCTCATGGCTATTTTGCGATGGAATTTCTTCATGATAGAACATTTTAATCAACAGTTGTATGTACAGATCCAGATATCGATGCATGCACCGATTATAGAAGACTGGCTTGTTATCGCCGCAGGACGCACCTCGAATGTATTCATACTATTTTTGTCCATTGAACGTTTTGTCGCGGTTAAGTTCCCGTTAACGGCAAGAATGTCTTGTTTGAGTCGACACCCAGTTAAAATTATTGCGGGCATCTTCATAACAATCACAACTGTGCTAATACCAAATTCGTTGCGAGGCGAATATGCTGTCTCTGTGCAGGATAGCACTAATACAACTGAGCTCATATATCAAAACACTGAATATTACCATTCAAACCCTGAATTCTTCAGAATCTATGTTTACTTTCTTTTGGCTACTCTTCGCTTTGTTCCAGTTGTCTTTGTGCTTCTTCTGAACATTTGTATTATTGGCATACTGAAGCGTTCTCGTAAATCCATGGCCAGTCTGCAGGCCAGTAACAGTGACGTGCGCAACAGACAGCAATTTAAAGTTACCCGGATGCTTATCATAGTATCCGCAATTTTCCTGATATGCGTCAGTCCGAGCTTTGTCCACCCTTTAATTTCTATCTTTCTACCTGGGTACTACGTGGGAAGTCGGCATATTCGGTCAATTTTCTTTGCCATATATCCGCTGTTGGACACTGTCAATTCGACGGTTAACTTTTTTGTCTATGTTCTTATGAGCAAGCAATTCCGTGATCTTTGCTTTGGAGCATGTGGTAAGATTACCAAAATGTCACGAACTATAGAGCAGGATGTGATTTAAAATTGGTAAATATGTAAACCACATGGATATATTGTATTCCTGTCGTAGATAGCTGTACTAGTCGTAATGATAGTGTTGGATCAAAGCGTATTCCAATTGGTATAATCCAGATTGATACAGATACCTATCGATGTATGGTACCAGTCCGCTGTGATAAATTTGATATGAGAGACATATGAAATTCACATGTGATCAACCTGTCTGGTTCATATAAGGGAGGTCGGCGATAACTCTTTAAGAATGGGGACGGAAGTTCAGATAACCACAAATTGCTGAATTTGCGAAGGCGAGTCACACTCTAGTCTCCGAGGCATTTCCCTCCCCTGCGACAATGATGAATATGTAGGCTACACATCTTTCACCCTCGGGCAATTTAGAGGCATGGTTGAATTATTTTATTTCACAAGAAATGGTATCGCGAAAGTTCCAACTATTTATAATGCACAATATATTACTGGGCAGATTTGATTACTTCTGGATGTAGCTGTCTTAAATAGATAGCTCATTCATCAAGAAAAATCGCAAATCGTCATGAATTATAGGCAGAGATAAAAGGATGGATCGTCGCATACCCCCCTATAAGAAAAATGCTACGATAGCGTATATGAGATCATAAACAACGAGTCACCCCAAACCATTCTCTCTCTCTTCCACCCCCGAAACTGTTTTCCCAGTTAGGGTGATGTGGTAAGCCTGAAAGTTTTTATCGTTTAAGCTACAGGTTGTTGGTATGTTTTGTATTAAATTCAAATATCATGACAAGCGACCAGTTTAGCAAAGAACAACAACAACGAGTCAGCTCCTCCCGCTCCCCACCGAAAGTGTGTGTGTCTGTCTGAGGGCCATCATCCGTCACTGTATATGGTATATAATTACAATGTTCCTGCGCTACGCATTGATACAGGGATAAGCCTTGCATGGCATAAATCCTCTAAAGTTTGACAGTGAATGTGTTACAGATAATGAGTGTCATGTGATATATGCTATATTTTCTGTATGTAGAACGAGAAGTAAAATGAATAAAATGATAAGTACGTTTTTGGAAATTGTTCGCAGCTTTTGTTTCACAATTTTAACGAATGATTTTTTTCTGCATGCCTATTCGAATGCTAATTGTTTGAGCAAAAAGTATCTTGTCGTATTGTTCCAGAAGCTTCAGAGTTGACTGGTCTGAAAAGGATTCCATCTGGTTGGCTGTCAGAGGTATAAGCAGGAAGTAAACTATATTTCGCTAAAATAATCCGTCCCACACTATTAACAACCATAAAATGCATCTTTTTTGTTTGAAAGCAAGTACATGTATATCAGGATGTCTGGAAGGGAAATGCTCACCTGTAATGCCAAGATTGCTGTTAAGGATGTCTGCTGGTGATTTTTGGCTCTGGCGGCCATTTTGCCTGTTTTTCCCATTGGATTATCTCCCTTTCCTAGGTTAATAGATAGGGATTTCCTTTAAAACCCTTCTAGCCGAGAATTTTGCACAGCAACATCCATCCAATTTGATGAATTTTTATAGACATTGTGATTATCTGCAAACAGTTAGAATATAAGAAAAAGTTAAATACTATTTATATGATTTTTTCATCAATATGCTTCAAAACTAGGGCTATTCCCTATGCTTTCTAGGTTATCAAATGGAGCATGGGTTAGTCCATTTAACGTTGCCTACAGCTAAAAAATGCACACCAACCTATATTTTTTTCTTTGTTTTTCCTCATATTACACAATTATGAATGCAACAACATATATTATTCAAAAAGTTAATTACTTTGATTTACCACCAGCGGACATCCTTAACCAATGTTATTTGTGTTTGCGCCAACGAAT
>JAVTVY010040916.1:0-19331 GCA_036873755.1 Hanleya hanleyi | reverse complement strand
TAGCCCTCAACCTATAAGGGTGCAGTTACCTATAATATGTTGGGAGGCTGCTGTGAAAAAGCCTACATATAGGGCCTCGCTCAGAGGAGGACCTAAACACAGAGCCTATTCATATTTCATATATCAAAATATTTCTATGTATCTCAGGAATATTTTCAGGCCAAAACATCTGAGCATTGAAAAAAAAATTTGACTCACTGACCTGTATTCAACAACAACAACAACGCCGATATGTGAGCTCGTTTTCCACAAAATACATCAACTTCTGCTGACGGCTCATGTATCCACTACGCAAATGAGATGTTTATATTCACTACGACTCTGTCAAGTATCTCCAGCAGCTTTAAAAAAAGTGGGGATTATATGCCCATCGCCAGCTCGTTTTTAGTGTAAGAAATCGTCTGCTAAAGTGACAGAAATGGCAACTATAAGATACCCTCGTTCCCATGTGCATGATGACGTCACCAATTTACCACTAAATTCCATATTTTATTTCTAAATTCATCCATTCTGATTTTCGATCAACCTTTATGCTGTATTTATATCAATACAATCTAAAAAAACGGCATTTTCAATTTTACATGTCTGTTCTGGGGGGAATCCCACTGTGTGACCCCTACAGCTTTGGGAAACCCCCTCGTTTTTAGTGCGAAACAGTGTTATGCCACCTTATAGAACAGAAAAGTTGTTTTCAAATATCTCTTAATCTATTATGCAAATAAAGCAGGAAATTCTGAACAGTTTGGTGTATCTGGCATCAAAATCGGTTGAAATCTCACCGAAATTTTGAGTATTCCTTACCGACCCCATATCATGGATTTTCACCAATTAACAGTACTCATTTGGAAATATCATTATCTTAACATGTAATCCTGTATTGCTGAATACATGTAATGCAAGTACATGTACATGTTGCAGAGAAAATGTACCAGGGTCTAATATATACAGAATAATCCATTCATGAACAAAAGTAAATTAGCAGCCTGAATTATGTGAACATGTAACCAACATAAGTTTATACATGTATTGTGATGTCACAACACGAGCCATTTTGTTATGACGTCACGTCATAATAGTATATTGCAACAATGTGAGTGCAATGATGTCATTCAAAGAGATGACGTCACAAGACATGCAAGATAATGCAGCCAATGTATCATAAGCTATCAGCTGTTCAAGTGTACATGTACTGTTGTGTCGGGGAAAACCATATAGTACAAATTGTATTCACCAGTCCAGAGGAATATGGTAGCCATGTCACAATGGGACATAAAACGTGAAATTATATACAAGTATTAGTTTGTTACATTCTCTGTCAGGCTGAAAGGGTTAGGTGGTGGTGGTGAGGCGAGCACAGTACAAACATCAGAGGTTATATACATGGGCCAGGGTCAGGTAATTGGCAAACAATTGAAAGGGGGTGTGGAATGCACATCACACACACAGAATACATGTAGATTCAGGTGCGGCTGGATACTTGAGGAGGAACATTGCTGTTTGGGGGTGGGGGGGGGAGCAAAAGATGGCCATTAAGTACTATAGTCATAAATGGACAATTTCTAACAGAACGAGTTCTCTGAGTCTGTGCCCGGGCAGTAGATACTTGTTTCTTGCCTCGAAAATAAACTCAAAGGTTGTCTTTAGTACCATACCATACATGTACATGACAACCATGTTCATTAGGAATGAAGCTAATTAGTATTCTTAGCAGAAAGTATCTCAGTCTGTGTAAAATCTGTCATCCACATTTGTCATGTTGAAATGGTCATATTAGAAATTCAGAACTATGAAAGGGAATCTGAAATTTAGATACATGTACAAGCAGATAAAGCTCACATGTCGCTCGAATATAAAGTTCATGTTTAAGTCTAGCTTCAGGGGGTTAGTGGAATGAGTGAGACTGTCGGGGGGGGGTGGGGGTGAGATGGGGGGGGGGCGACTATTAGCAATGAATGGATGTTATTATTCAAAGAGCTAGACAGGGAGAATTTTCTATCTGAAATTGTCATTCAGGTTGAAACTGGTACAGTGGAAGAAAGGGAACTCCTAGTGTTTCTAACCCATAAATGATATATGATGTACATGTAGCAGTTTCTCATGCATGAATGTAAACGATTGCTTCATAGAATGCTGCCAGAGGTTCTCAAATACCATGACAGAAGCAGCTATGGCTGGCCAAAATAATAATATGAATTGAAAGAATTATTTTTCATAGTTTTCTGTGCATCTGCAAATATTTTTCAAATTAACCTCAATAGCCCTCAACCTATAATATGGGTGCAGTTACCTATAATATGTTGGGAGGCTGCTGTGAAAAAGCCTACATATAGGGCCTCGCTCAGAGGAGGACCTAAACACAGAGCCTATTCATATTTCATATATCAAAATATTTCTATGTATCTCAGGAATATTTTCAGGCCAAAACATCTGAGCATTGAAACAAATTTTTGACTCACTGACCTGTATTCAACAACAACAACAACGCCGATATGTGAGCTCGTTTTCCACAAAATACATCAACTTCTGCTGACGGCTCATGTATCCACTACGCAAATGAGATGTTTATATTCACTACGACTCTGTCAAGTATCTCCAGCAGCTTTAAAAAAAGTGGGGATTATATGCCCATCGCCAGCTCGTTTTTAGTGTAAGAAATCGTCTGCTAAAGTGACAGAAATGGCAACTATAAGATACCCTCGTTCCCATGTGCATGATGACGTCACCAATTTACCACTAAATTCCATATTTTATTTCTAAATTCATCCATTCTGATTTTCGATCAACCTTTATGCTGTATTTATATCAATACAATCTAAAAAAACGGCATTTTCAATTTTACATGTCTGTTCTGGGGGGAATCCCACTGTGTGACCCCTACAGCTTTGGGAAACCCCCTCGTTTTTAGTGCGAAACAGTGTTATGCCACCTAAAATGACCGCTTTCGCTACCACTCGTACTGATGACGTCACAGATGACGTGGACATTCTCAAGTCGTGGTCAACTCCACGAGAGCTTCAATTTGACATCCTACACGGCCTATTAGGACCACGGATGGTTCATCTCTACCCCCAAACGTCCATTTCAATGCCCTTTTTCTAGTCCGTAAGCGAAGAATGACGTCAGTTCCACCCCACACCTATCCATCAGTTTGGTAATTTCAGTATTTTGTTCTTATATGTTTGTTATTCTACTCCAATAGGATCAGAAAATAAATGAATCAGAATATACATAAGCGTCACAAACGAAGTTGCATTCATCGGCTGTATGTAAAAAAATCGTGTTTGGGGCGGCCATGTTTGATGCTCCATTTTGGGTCCTTAATGGCAGCAGACATTTTGGTAACAGCGATTTTCGAATTCAGCATACCCGAATTGTCTTAAATAGATTATTAGTTGACTTGTACCAAGGAATGCCTCAGGGTGTTAGAATTCCTGAAATCTCCACCTGTCTACTGTACTCTTAACTTAATTCCTCCGGACTGCATCAGAGGTGTGTACTGTTAACATAATTCCGGACCACATCATATGTCTTTACTTTTAACACAATTCTGGACTACATGAGAGGCAGGTACTGTTGACACAATTCTGGTCTACATCATAGGTCTGTACTTTTAACACAATTCTGGACTACATCAGAGGTCTGTACTGTTAACAAAATTCCAGTCTATTCCGAAGGCCTGTGCTATTAACCCAATTCTGGACTACATCAGAGGTTTGTACTGTTAACACAATTCTGGACTACATCACATGTCTGTACTGTTAACATAATTCTGGACTACATCAGAGGTCTGTACTGCTAACACAGTTCTGGACGACATCATATGTCTGTTCTGTTAACATAATTCCGAACTTCATTGATTTATTATCGAAGTGTTATGTCGAATGTTTTAGTATGCTTAATTTACCACATCCAGCTGTGAATTGTGCTGACCACCTGTGTGTGTATTATTGATCCCCAGACCGGAATGGTTTTTTTAGAACGTTTCTCTGCATGGCCTAAGATTTTTATGTTATCTCATCGAATTTCCTCATAATACGAAACATTTAAATGATTTCATTTTCTAACGATAATATTAGAGAGCTCTGAATCACCCTGTGCCATTCATCAAATAATAACGTTATCGCTTATCCATAGAAATGAATGAGAGACAGCTTTCTAGATGACACATTTCATCAGTCCAATGTTCCATGCACGCCATGATTTTACTCTCGTGTCGCGTAGACTATATATTTTTCGACAGCGATGACGTGTTAACATGATATAATAGAGATGTGTTACGTTCTTTTGACTGGTGTGTCTAATGATTACATTATGAATATGCTGCCTCTGCTACATTCCCAGGGATAATGCCCGAAGTCATAAATGTTGGAGCTGTAATGTCGGTGCAGTAGGTACTTTTATCCAGGCGAAGAGAGGCTCTACCAAGCTGTCACGGCTATAACAAAGTTTCGAGATCGTCGCATGAAATTAGCTCAACAGGATCGCGCTGATATTGAAACTGACTTTGGCAGACTGATAGCATGCTGCCTCAAGAGTACCGTATGCGCATGCCCGAACGATTAAAGTGCCACACTACGCCTCTGGTCTGATATTAATTTCATAATACTCTGTTGTACAGTATTGGAAGCCCACGAATAAGAAGTCACGAACAAATAGCTCTATCGAGTCGCGCAAAATGTGTTCGTGGAAGACAGCATGTGTTGAGGGTAGATATGTCTGGCTACGTTGTGACTTGTTGCCTGTCGATACGCTTATGGAATAAACTAAACGCAGTCATTTCAAGGCTGTATAGAAATAGGCTATTCGGCTATCCTCCTGTACAACGACATCAAGGTCATCCAACACGATGGTATTGTCATGGGGGAGCATCGAAGTAGTAGCTCTGACTGGTTTCGTGGAGAATAATACAAGCGTC
Source organism: Hanleya hanleyi (assembly GCA_036873755.1). NCBI lineage: Eukaryota > Metazoa > Mollusca > Polyplacophora > Lepidopleurida > Hanleyidae > Hanleya > Hanleya hanleyi. The sequence goes on along the minus strand of JAVTVY010040916.1, from coordinate 14,416 downwards.
TAGTGCATCATTTATTTTCAGTTGTCGTCCATCAAAGGATTTCCGCGTCCATATTTTAAAGACCTATTTCATATTCCGTATTACAGCTTTAGCGCCAACTTCAAGAAACAAACAAAAATAGTTTGAAAAAATAGTATACATAAACATAGGATAATTTCCTGCAAATGAGAAGCGATCCACAGTTTTCAGTGATGCCGGCAAGATATCATGATGTTCGAATAATATCCAATGCGTATCGCTGATCAGTATTCTTAATACATGATATTCGTTGTGAATTCGTTATCTAGATTATGATGTATATTAGTCACGTTTTGATTGTGACTGTTCATATGAACACCATGAGGTTCTTGAAGTACATAGGTTCAAACGAATCCTAGCCCTGGGCTAGGGGACGTGTGAACCCTTGCCGAGTACAGATGTCACGTGATGTAGAGATGCATTTCAATGGGCGGCCTGGTATCGTCTGTATTACTGTGCTAACTCCACCGAGGGTGCTGTGCATTGTGCAGGTCTACTGCATGGTGACAAACTGAAAAGTAAAACGTGAAGATCACTGGCAGCAGGCGAATTCTGTCGATGACAAGGGTGATGTGGGAACTCGTGCTCTTGAGTAGTACACTTTTTACCGACTTGAACTTAAGTTGTCGCCTTTATTGTGCAATCATAACGCTGACTCAGTGTATCTATAGAACAAAACTACCGATCGGTGGAGAATGTTATACGGATAAATGCGCTAATGGTATCTTCTACTTCGCCTCCTAAGTTCACTATAATACAAGTCTAGTCTGTCATTCAATATTCACCCCTTTGACCATTAAAGAATTTCCGCGTCCATAATCCAAAGACCCAATTCATATAACAACTCTAGTAATGAACAATGATAATACATAAACAGAGGCTAATTTCCTACAATAGAGAGTCTTGGCAGTCAAGTGAGAGAAGTCACGGTAACCTCAATAAGCTTCATTGATAATTGGTAGTTTGAAATTCTAGGGCATTCAGCGTTTTCAAGTACCCATGGGAACTTTGTATACTCTGTTCAGATCTCAATAAAAATGTACATAAAAATGACACTGACATGAAATCCGGCATATAGGACAATTTCAAAAATGTATATACTGTCACAAATGAGAATCATAAAAGTATACAGTTAGTACATCGGGCATTATCCACGGGAATGCAGCAGAGCGAGTCTATTCATAATGTAATCATTAGTTCGATTCGTTTGAATGATACATCTTGCCATCCTGATATCATTTAGTTTTACTGTTGGCGACATTGTGCCAAAATCCGAGGGCGAAGATTCGACTCTGACAAGAGACAGACATTTAGCGCTACTACACATATATGTGCTACCGTATAATATGCCCCCATAAAAATAATTGAATATAAACTCTGTTCTCAGTTTGTAGGTACTTGGCACCTAATATCAACCTTCAACTACCGCAACACATCGTCAACTAGGCCCCATTCCGGGATACTCTACTACGGGATCAAAGATAACGGCAAGCTCTTGGGGTACTTCTCTGGAAAATTCGGGTGAGTGGCTGTCCCACGCAATGTTCTTTCACAGCAGGTAACACTCGCTACAGAAGAAGCTACTGTCCCGTCAAGAAGCAGTCATTCGGCCAATTGGAGACTGAATGTGTATTGGATCCCTCAAGGGCTACACTATAACCAATACTACCAAATTGGTAATTGGATGCGTTCATCTGTCGTATTAGTTAGACAATCCAGAAATTAGTGCAGTCGTGGGGTCAAGCTGTTCAGCAAACTTTTTTTTTAATTTAAATCTTTTTTATATCACAAAATCACTCAGTTGACAATTTGGTAAATCTTTCTTAATTTGATCCATCCTCAATGTCATTTTGTGGTAAATGAACTTTGTCTAACCTTTGAACAATCTGGGTGAACCCAGATGGTATTTCAGGCAAATACCATCTAGATGTGACGCCATGGAAAATTCGTGCGAACGTTTTGTCGGCGGTAGGTCTTTTGATACTTTCTAACGCCTGACAAAGGCAGAATTTTTCGGTGGGGAAAAATCCTCCTAAGTTTACGTTTACCACGCGCGATATCTATACATGATGCCTTATTTGAATACTGTTTCTCCATTCTCTTTACTATATTGGTCAACGTGCGCATGTGTGTAATTACATGGGGCGTCTTTTTATAGTTATTTCTCTCAGCTAGTCATCTGATTGGCTAACAGATGAAGTTTGAAATTCGTGATATTATATCTGAGTTTGCTGAGATTGACTGTTGAACTATTGATACATGGACAGAAATATCGTTGCGCAAAATGCGAATTACTCCTAAACAACGAATTGTGAAGAGAAGATGAGAATGAAGCGTTGTAGAAACTTGGTGGTTTGGTGGATTTTCTCCGCGATCCAATGAGTATGCCGGATTTCCATTTGAAAATTTGAATTGGCCAATCAAATTGTTTAAAACCGGAAAATATCCCGTGATGCACTGTTGTCTCTTCCATGCAATCGATGAAACCTGTCAATAATGTTTTTTTAGGCGAAACTCAAGTGTCTGTCTGCCAGTGACCCGCATAAATATGTACCCACGGTGCGAGGATTCAGAAGAGGGTACGTGGCAGATTGAACGATCCTTGTCCACAGTCCCGTACGTCAAAGGATTCGTCTCGACGCTTGCAGGTGAAGATAAAAATTGTTCAAAGTGTCGAGTATAATTTTGGGGTTTCCCAGTCTCAATCCAGGAGATTTTTTTGGAGGAAAGTGGCAGATCAGCTAGTATAGTACACGTACTACTCATTTACACCGGGCGGAACAATACTAGCAGGGTGTGTAAATATAAGATATGTCCATGTGGATTTTTTTTATATTTCAGGGCAAGGTCGCAGTCCGCGCCCTAAAATTGATAACCTTCCCAACATAGATAACCAATAAATACTGATTTACGGGCACCCATAGGAACATTATTTCTATTCTATTACACTACATAAACGAAAAAAATTAATAGATAAAAATAATAGAATTTAACCAAACTATGAATATTATTGAATATAATTCATACATATAACAAGAACACGGTGTTTATTTGTATAAACGTTTAGAAGTAGATGATATTCACGTCCACATTGTAATGCAATCTCTGTGCTGAACACCTGTGAACAGATAATGCTGCGTGCTTCTGGCATCACACCACTAATGTATTAGCATAAAAAAATCAACAAAAATCCAGAAGACTGTCGATACACAAATTCCCTTGGCACGACAATACTCACCTTGTGGGACATTAACTGTAAAAGTCTTGACAGAAGTTGACCGTGGAAATTTCAAATTCCCGCCATTGACAGCTCACCGGTGTTACCGAATGTCATTCAATTTGTAAACAGGGAGCCTTCTCACCCCTCAGTGATCATGTCTCCATCTATCATGCTTTCCCCAAATCAACACCAGGAAGTACAGCTTGAAGCCTCACCTGCAATTTGAAATATCAGATGTATCAGAAATCCACAAAGATCTGCTCTCAAATTTCTAAACAATGTAGTTCGAGGGCCTCCGACCCGGAAGTGATTAACTCCAGTCTGATGCCTTATGCATGAAGGGAACTGTCCTTAAACTGATAAGATAATTGGAGACTGACGTCAATGTACTTGTTAGAGTTAAAACAGGTTAGATAGAACGACCTCTCTAAAATGGTGGTAAAAAGGGTCGTTTTGCCCAACTGAGAGACATCCGCCACAGGCGATCTTGGACATACGTATCTATCTAATTTGCGTAATAATAGACATGTTTTGTTCTGTATTAAAAATTTGATTATGTACACTTTCATTGGAAAATCTCGGGGTGACATATTTAAACCAAGTCGCCTGAAAATTGTTGTGTGTATGATGAATAAATCAAAAGATATTAAGCAAAAACGACCCTTTTTACCTCCGTTTTAGAGAGGTAGTTTTCTCCAACCTTTTATTGACCCGAGTGGTTTTAGCCTTATTCTGGATGGGTTTATACCGCTTGTACCACTAGGGGCAAGGTGGTGTAGGAAACTTCCGGTAAGTACCAACGGCAATTAGTTTAAGTAATTAACTACTGTGTTATTCTGGAACATTAAATTTAAAATATATACAAGAACTTTCGATTGTATGTTAAAACTGTAGACAGATATTCCACGTAATAAAAAACTTATTCAAACAAATAATCTGGAATAGTTTCTCAATCTATAATTGGAAATAATTGGAGGGAGCTTTGGTAAAAGTGAAACCGAGATCATTATTTGTTAAAAGCACATTTTTATGCCTTCGATCTTAAGGAGCGGCGGATATTCAGGGGGAGATAATACGCTTTCTGAATAGAGTCATGGAATATCTTGTTTCCTATTGTAGCGGCGTGGAAGGTGATCTACACGGACTACCAGACTGCGGTGGTGTACGTGTGTCAGAGGGAGCGAGAGGACGGCACGTGTGATCCTCATTTCACCCGTGTCTCCATCGTCAGTCGTACATGGGATATTGAGGAAGATGAGATGGTGTTTCTTGAGGAACATGTGGCAAAGTCGTGTGTGGATATATCGCAACTATGGAGAACCACCCAGGAGAGTAAGTCATATTAATTACAACCTACAAGGCACTCACAAACTAATAAAAACGATCGATATCTCTCAGTACATGTGGTGTGCATATAGCCCTATCCCCTATATAGTGTAATAATATATCAATAATATAGGAACTTGTTTTAGTTTGTCGCCTATCACAACATTATAAATGATACCAACCTCGCTACGTTTGGTCTTTGATATATGTTGGCACTTGTGGGAAGTTGATGCTGGGTCGACATCGGGCCTTACAGACTAGTCTTTTTGTGTTAAATGCCGTCATTTACATCTGACGACGATAGCAGCTCACCAATCTTCAATGTACGAGTTGTCACAGCGAAACAGCTCACCAATTACCAGTATACGAGTTGTCAGAGCATTTCCATCATAGCTCTCTAGATTTGTATCTAATACCGCTTATGCCGGTGCTAGGGGCCGTGTGGTCATACCATCCAAGTTGCCACATGAACAGGTACAATAAAAGCGTACCTGAGATACAACACATATCACTAATCGTTAGATTCTTGGTATGTGCTTAGAATAGGTTAACCAGAGGACTATTCTGTGAAGTCATGTGACGCAGTCAGTATGTCGGCACCTCTTCCCACTTCCCTTATATGTGTTGTAATTTTTTCCTGTATATGGCGAGATTCTGCTGGTGGACGTTTCGTCCCCGAGGCCCGCCCCCTGTACAGACCTTTTGGTCTTTGATATATGTTGGCACTTGTGGGAAGTTGATGCTGGGTCGACATCGGGCCTTACAGACTAGTCTTTTGTGTTAAATGCCGTCATTTACATCTGACGACGATACAGCTCACCAATCTCCAATGTACGAGTTGTCACAGCGAAACAGCTCACCAAGTACCAGTATACGAGTTGTCAGAGCATTTCCATCATAGCTCTCTAGATTTGTATCTAATACCGCTTATGCCGGTGCTAGGGGCCGTGTGGTCATATCATCCAAGTTGCCACATGAACAGGTACAATAAAAGCGTACCTGAGATACAACACATATCACTAATCGTTAGATTCTTGGTATGTGCTTTAGAATAGGTTAACCAGAGGACTATTCTGTGAAGTCATGTGACGCAGTCAGTATGTCGGCACCTCTTCCCACTTCCCTTATATGTGTTGTAATTGTATGAATCCGTATACTCTATTCTTTCGCTTTGCATCGGTGATGTTTTGTGAAATTCCATTGTTCTACCATATTGTTCTAACGATTTATTGAGGTCTTCAAATAGAACATGCGCGCTTCCTGTCATCAGTGCACATGCTCGTATCTTTCGCCGTGATCATTGAAAATCTTTGTTTCATTCCTGTAAACCTGAAAAGCGTTGACATCTTGTCGGAAGCCATTTTTGGCTTACTTTTTTTATTTATTTTTACCAATTTTCACTGTTTTTTTTTAATTTTACGATAATTTCTCTCAAAATCTAATCAATATGATTGAGGGTAAATTAATTTATGGCATTGTGGATAAGAAAAATGCGAGAAATGGACAGAAAAGACGGAAAACTAGACCTTCTGAGGACACCTTGTTGTTGCCATTTTGAATTTTTCCACTAGTCTCAAAATGACGGCAGCAAGATTCGCGGAAAAGTTAGAAAGATGCAACTCTCTTGCTCTAATCCTTCTGCTTCTCCTTCGGAGCTTGAGTGCAAAGTTCGGTAGAGGAAGCCAGATGGGTCGAATGCTGTATCAATACAAACGACGCATATGAGTAGTGGTTCTTATAATTTCCAATTTTAATAAAAGAAAAAACCTTTAACAGTATTCACATTGTCTATACTACCACTGCTTTAATCAACAGGTGACTGTTACCCTGAGATAGATAAGGTACTCAACGCTGAGGAGTAATCTCCGTCCGCCACTCCACCGTCGTCAACCGCGGGTAATCATTGCTTGGTGTATCTCTACTATATACGTTCCTTGAAATATAATGAGTTTATCAGCTTTACATCTGTCCACTAACGTACATCCGGGTACTCAGGGTCTCTATTTGAACTGAAACCCTGGCATTGATTACCGAATGGTCGCCGCTGCATGCGAGATCTAACATGGGTGATCGGTATGCCATCACTATCAGGCGAGAAAATGCGCTGGTTGTTGAGTTGACGTAGAATGGTCAATACACTGTATGGTAAATAAATACGCTTGGAAAGTTTTGTAATATTTTTTTTTATGGGAATAAGTCAATTAACCTGAAATGGCCTATATCCTGTGTTTAGGTATGTTTTTGTGGATATAATGCCCTTATTCCGCCCAAACTTGGTATACTTTTTGTCAAGCATTGCCCAAAAGGGATATCGGATAATCGTTGCATTCCGCGCATAGTTAGTCAATTAGCCAATTAGCATGGAATTAGGCGTATATCCTAAAAACGTGTTTCTTTAGAGGCAATACCTTGATCCAGCTGTGGTTGAGGGGGATGTTACATAATTGTGGCTTTCAGCGAAAATAAATGGGGTTGCTGTTAGCTAATCAGTCCGTTAGCCTGATATGGCAAATATCCTGTGTCAAGGGCTAATGAAAATGACTGGATTCCTTCCAAACTTGACAAACATGGTATCTAGCATGGGCCAAGGAGAGCATTGCGCAAATGCTGCATTCCGCGCATATTAATTAGCTCAAATTAACAAATAGCCTGACAACCCAGCATACATTTAACCTTCTCGTTAGTTGGATCCATCTGATCGGGATAAGTTTGAGCCCCTGATAATCTTGCTGTCACATCTAAGTTAGAATATGACGTCACTATTAGCGGACTTCTTTACAGAAATTTCTGATAGTTTCATACCAAGATGAATTGGGATAATGTTTTAACGCCCCCAGAAAAATATTTAGTGCGGGGGGATAGCTCATCTCCAGGTTGGGATACACCACGAACCACCAAGACCTGGGAGGGAGAGTTAAGTAGGTCGAAGAAAGATAACCGTGCGCAAAATTTGTGCATTCTGGAACATTTTATGATTTTCCGTTACTTTTTCATTCTCAGGTAGCAAGCTGATGTCGAAGGCCGGAGAAAGTTTTTACATCGCCACGAAGAATATTTGGATCCACAACTTATTATTGAAGAACTTCTATTAGAAAACTGACATCGGAGTAATATTGAGTGCGGTGACAGTGGAGAACAATTCACAAAAATGCACAATGAAATATGCATATAAACGGTGTTTCTGTACTACCAACAGATATATTGATTGAAACAATGAAGACTTGATGTTTTTCTTTCCAAAGCTCTCTATCTTCCCCCAAGCAGCATATTTTTGCAGCAATCCGTATTTGGACGTTTCTGATAATTGGAACAGTGTATGTTTAAGAATAAAAACCGGGGAAGAGGTTTCAAATTTCCCAGATAAACACCAGTTGGCACGAGTCCAGCAGTTTAGATCCGAGGCCGCAGGTCAAAGGTTTGAACTTCTGGACGAGTGCCAACTGGTGTTTATCTCGGAAATTTGAAACGATTCCCGAGATCTTTATTACGAAATTCTATTAAATGAGCTAAAATATGTTAGTGTATGCCTTCCACATTGATCAAAACAATTTTTGAATGGGGCGTCACATCCCGCTGGTCAATGCGAACCTTGCTGCAAACTGTGAAAAAGTATACATTTCGCGCGCGCTCACTATAGTTATCCCCGCCAACCGACAACGTCACATCACTGCAGGTGTTCGCCGGTGTTTATCGGGAATAGAACACCACTTTCGGTGCAATGCTGTAACATTGAAACAGACTAATCGTATTTTACTTCATGCTCATATTGAAACCTGATTGTTGTATATAATTATGGAACACATTGTACTGGGAGTCTGTATGTCGTCACAATATAATTAATTTCTTTCTATATTTACCAGTTCGTTCTGGGGATAGCTGCCCTTGCTGTCAATTCTCGACAAAACAAGCCCTGTTGACATTGAGACACTTTTGTGGAATTGGAATTTTAACCTTTAGTCTGCTATGAGAATTTCAGTCAAATCCGCTGCCAAATTAATATGGGCCGGATCAATCCGACCGCAATGTTTACAGATTGGGTGGCGAAATGTAAAGGACCAAGAAACCACCACATTTCATCTCGCCACCCCTATGCCACCTCAACTCCCGAAACTATCGATTCAACGGCATGTGTCTCTCACTTGAAGTCTTATGCAATGCATTATTTTTATTCATATCCTTTCGAAAAGATTGGTCTTAGGCTAACCTGATGACTGATACGTTCATCTTAATATCGTATATATATTTGTGCATCCAGCCGCCAAATTTAGGGCGTGTTTATGCAGCATTTGTGTGGAAAACTCTGTGTCATGTTATGTCCTGCAACGTGTGAGTGAATGTCGCACTCGGGATCCACACAGATATTCGGCCAACGGGCTAAGAAACTGATTCACAAAACATGGTCAACATAATTTGGCAGTTATCCTCGGGCGGTCAGGCAACCCCATCTTACTAGTACGGGGCCAGGTGTCCGCTATGTCAGGAAAGGAGCAGGTCGCAATCTGCTTTGTTGTACATGGACATTTACCGCAACCTTCCGCCCTCTGTAACTGGACTAACCTTCATCTTTATCCGCCTGTAAAAAATACACTATTTTCGTATCATTTGGTTGTTTGGGTTCGACAGTATGAAAATGTCGTGAACAAAATGGTTCGAGGCGAGTTTCTCTTTTGCAGTTTTTGGCGATGAGGTTACAAATGGTTGTTCATTTCACATTATACTGATGAATAATGATGAGGTCTAGTACAGTTAGCGAGAGGCACATAGCTCGTACAGGACAAGAGGCGCCAAGTTAACAGTTGTCCGAATCTAACCACGATAACTACCAGCTTGATACAGAAGAGGGTCAGTACAAGGGCAATAAATGAGGTGGTGTGTTCACACTACATAATCGTCGACTTCGCCCTCACGCAATGATGAAGACGACACAGTTTCTAAACTCATTCTGACCCAAGACTTATTTGATGAGATTGGCAGAAAAAGGCCTCTTTATATATACAATCACTAAGTCTTGATTATCAATGCCCCAATTGCTGAATATATATATATATTATTTGGGTCTTGATTCTGCCTAACAGGTTACCTCCCCTGTATTCCATACAGTAGACAGGTTACTGCCAACATTCATTTCGCTGCTGAGACGGACTGAATTCGAATTTAAATTCTATTGGCTGATAACTTCCGGCAGCCTGATTGGTTATCACAGTTAAGATCGTCTCTTATTGGGCGATCATCGTTCATTCTCCGGGTCTGTTGGGTGTTTATTCAGACCCGATATCTTCCGCAATGCGGAGAATGCGTCCAGATCCAGACATAATTTTAAACCGACGACGCCAGCCGTAAACTTTGTACGATATGGAATACAGGAAAGATTTAACCAATCTAGATTATGCCCTATCAGACATTAACGCACCCAAACTCCCACAGCTTGGGCACGTGTATGAATTTGTGGATGGTGTGTCGGATAATAAAATATATGCAATGCGATCCTCAAGATTGTTGTTAATCTCTTCCATTGTCCGCTGATGGAGTGGCGCGAGCGGGCATTCGCGCACTCGCATTTGATGTAGCGTATGTTGACCTTGCGAGAGCGTGGCTGAGGCACGAGATTTTGATGTGTCTCAAGACTTGGGATGAACAAGCTTTGACAAACGTTGTAATTTTGTGTTGACCGTGGTTTTCTAAAAATGTCTGTCGATTATCGAATGTCTGTCGCGGATCTAGATGACGTCCATGAAGAGTATCCGAGGAAGTATGGTTTCTCGGTAACTTTTCTTCAAATCTTCTGGATACATCTTGTTCTTGGAGACTCGAAGAATATCAAGAGAGAGAGAGAGAGAGAGAGAGAGAGAGAGAATTAAGGTTTAATGTCGCGTTCAGCAATATTCCAGCTATATAGCGACGATCAAACAAAATTTTAAGTACTCAAGTCACTAACTTAGTAATCCAACGCATTAAAACACACACACATTAAAGCTTATGTAACAGCCCGATTTCTCTCAAATAACCCAAGATGCAATCCTCCCTGAGCCGACTAGAAAGATCTTCCAAAGTAGTCGCTCGATAAAAAGCATCTCTTGCAATCTTAAAATCTATTCATTCGATAAGAATATGTTTCACCGTGAGATTTTCATGGCATGGAACACACCTTGGGACTGGTTCTTTTTTTAGTAAATGTTCGTGAGTTATACAAATGTAATCGTGTATGGCCGATTCTACATGGCCTGATCATGGTTTGATCGAAACGTTTCTGGCTGTTCAGACGAATATCAAGTTTAGGAAAATCGACCTCTATATAGGAAACCTTGGCAAGGAATGTTACCACTTAACTTCCAAAGACAAATAAGTCAAAATATTTTAGAAAACCTGCGACCAATTACACCATAGAATGGAGTCTTAAATTTGCCTGCACAGCATGAAACCAACCAACGGACATTTTGACCAAATTATTTCCGAAGATTGAAAATGATTTATTTGAAATGATTATGAATAGTATTTGATCCAAATGAATTCCAAGTGTTTTATCCAGTGCCTATTAACAAACGCAACGTAGGGACAGTAGAAACAGACAATATTAAACGTCTTCTGTCTAATAGACTTCTGTTCGGTCAGGCTACCGCGAACAAAGCATATTTTAATTTTGGCCTTATCATCGAATTTATGACAAAAGAGATGATTACAATTTTGACATCGTAAACTATCCCTTTCTGGATAGTAATATTCCAGTAGGACCTGTATATGGCGTATACATATCTCGCCTAGTAGCATTTGCTAGATCCTGTTTCGAATGCGACGATTTTAATCAACGTCACAAAACAATGTTGCAGAAACTTATAAAACAGGGCTATTCCAACAAGCGCCTCCTCTCAAAGTTTCTCAAATTTGGAGATACATATTGCATGCTGATAGCAAAATACGAGAGTAGCGTGCAAGATCTGTGGCGTTAGGTTTCGTAACGTGTGTCTAATTCCGCTTAACCCGGGGCTAGGGCCCGTATGAACCCATTTACTTCAAGATCATCATGATGTTCATATGAACAGGCACAATCAAAGCCTGACTGAAATACATCATTCTCTAGATGACGACTTTACAATGATTATTATGGATTAAGAATACTGATCAGCAATACGGATTTTATAATTTCGGAACATCATGATGTCTTGTTGGCATCATTAAAAACTGTTGACTGCTTCTCTCTTGCAGAAAACTAGCCTATGTTTATGTATACTATGATTGTCCTTTTGAATTTGGTGCTGATACTGTTATATGGAATAGGTCTTTGGATTATGGAAACGGATATTCTTTAATGGATAACGGCTGAATTAGGAATGGCGGACTAGACGCTAGTAATTACCCTAATTTGGGCACAACCTCTATTCAGCGTGGCAAAATTTTTTGGGGCAGGGGAAACGCACCCAAATTAGTGAAAATGCGGATTCTGACAAAGTAGGCAAGCTTTTACTAAAATATGACGCTTAAATGACATAAATAAACTTTGATTATCAATACAAGAAAAAATAGATATAGATATTCTTTTTTGATTTTTTTAGTCCTAATTTGGGTACAATCGTGTTGATCCACTGATAAGCTTGGCATAATGCAGAAGCAAAGTAACTCCGAATAAACTTAATAAACGCATGGTGACAGTCTCAATATTTCGACAACATTTTATTTGTCATCTTCAGGATGTGATCTAACAGCAGTTACAGGCTCTGTAACGACTAACAAAGACTGAAAAGGTTCGATACACAAAATTAGAGGGCAATAGCCAATCAGGTAATATGTGAACATAACAATTAAGGTAAACATGAGTGGCAAATAGACATGACAAGGAATACACACACCACATAGGCCTGACAATACACAATCGAAATGGCAATAGTTTGATAAGGATAATAGATACGGGTGGTGATTTATTGAGGTGTGTGAATGTGTATAGAGTGGCAGCAGAAATGTCAATCAGGGGAATAAACACAAGTGAAACAGAGATTAGAAAAAATGTATTAAGTTGATTAGAGAAACGTAACAAAGGTACCTAAGATTGAAATCGGAAATAAGATATGGAGAATTGGATAGTTACAGAACGGGAAATGCTGAACTATATGGGCGAACTATATTAGGCTATTAATTAACAAGACAAGAAAAACACACACCACAGAAATGCTGGATAGTTGTATTATCTTATCTAAACAGTGATTGATGGAAAAAAATATATAAAAATTGAAATTGGAAACAAAATACCAAAATAATAAACAGTAGTCTATCTGAATAACTGTAGCTCTTTCGAAGCTTTTACACCACTGTTAAGTTTAGGATTTGAGCGCCGAATAGCTAGGGCTTCCTTAAATAACAAGACATTCCAGTGATCCGCGGAGTCGATAACTTTAGTGTTAGACAATAAGACTGAGGACAATGGGCAATATGGAATACCTTCTAATCTATTACGTAAATCAAGTAGGTCTTTAATATGTTGGAAGTGCTCACAACTGAACAAATGAGAATGGATTTCGCTGTTGCCTTTACTATGTTCCTTTAGTCGTGTTTCAAGACAACGCTCAGTTTTTCCGATGTAACTAGAATTACAACCGGGACAGGTAAATTGGTACACAATATCACTTCTAAATTCATGCGGAGTCTTGTCTTTAATGTTGATAATTGCACTGACTTTAGTGGTTCTCCAATGAACAATGTACAACGTTTAATATATCAAGGGGTAATCTGAAGCCCTGGTTACTATATCTTATGCGTGAAAAAGCCAGGTTGGAAGTTCAGTTGGGGCGGGCCACCATGATAATTTTGCTGACCCCAGGGGGTTAAACTGACTATTTCTTTACTCTCTGACCCATGTATACGTCTTCATAACCCATATTTGTTAAAAATAACAAGCTGAGACCATTCCTACTATGCTTTGAGGTGCCTTTAATTCATGAGAGGCTTTTTCATACCTACAGTGCAGAGAGTGAATATGGCTCGTGAATAAAGATCTCTGGCTACAGCCTTGGCATATGATTCAATGTTTACAAATATATTTCTTGCCGTCATGTTTGTTTGACTACACAAGACAACTTTTCATCATGATTCACATTCAGAATTCTTTATAGAAGAGGGCTGGTTACCATACAGGATTCGGATATGACACTTCATCAAGCTGTTGGTAATTAACTCTTTACCATATTGTGGATTAATGAGAAAGGAATTGATGGCCAATATTATTCTGAGTATGTTAAATTTATTTCATCAGTCAAGGTACCTATTTCCTGTTAAAAACCTGTGCCGGCTAGCTCAGTTGCCTACTTGTACATGTATATTACATTGTTTTGAAATCTGGCCCCCATAACTGGGTCAGTTGCATTGCTGTGTTGCATTGCTGAAGAGGGTCTCAAGGAGGGAGAACATTCAAATTCATTTACCAAAATTCCCTTTTAAACACAGTGAAAACAAAGAAATTAGGAAAGTGAAGAGGTACATGTAATTGGAAATGCAGTATACAAAAAAATATACATTAATAATGACCAAACAAGCCATTTCATGTAAAAAAAAAGTGAAATACACAGCCAATAAATCAACCAGCATTTTCCACTTAAAATCTCTGATTTAGCAGACGAAGGTCTGGTCTATCAGACGACCTACTTTGAACTAGAAACTAGCAAACCCTCAAAAACAACAACTGGGCACTTAAAAAACATCAAGACACATCTACTATATTCTGCTTATGTAAAAGAACAACAAAATAATTCAATAGACAAAAAAAGAAAAAGCTTTAGAACTATTTCTTTCAGCGCAAGAACTTTGTTTTGTGCAAGAGTAAATCGGACACTTCCTGTTACAAGAGTTACAGCTCCCCTATATATATCT